>JAFLJL010005458.1:0-13837 GCA_018398815.1 Conus ventricosus
GGACGCCCGGACCGGGGTCTGTTTTGGGAGCCAGGGAGCCGACGGACGGACGGACGGGCCACCCAAGAGGGCCGCTGCCGCTGCCGCCACCGCTTCGAGAGCTCAAGGCGCCGAAAGAGCCTCCGGCATGGGTAGAACTTTGCCGACCCTCAGACGGGCGGGGCCCAAAAGGGACGACCCTGGCCGCAATATGCGTTCAAAGTGTCGATGTTCAATGTGTCCTGCAATTCACATTAGTTCACCAGCTGGCTGCGTTCTTCATCGACGCACATCCGAGTGATCCACCGCCTAAATTTTGGGGTCACAGTTCGCTTTCGTTTCTTTTGCTGCAACGAGTGGCTTTCTCACCGTGGCCCTGCCCCACAGAGGCTCAGGAGCCGGCCGCGACGGCGAGGGCCCCTCGAGAGGCTGCTTCTTGCAAAAGAGCATGCGAAGAAAGGTAACGAGAAAAACAAAAGAGCCCAGGGGCGGCCCCCCACGCGAGGGCAGGGCGCTCTTTGAACCTTCGCCAGAGGACCCCGGGTCCGGGAACGAGAGCTCCCGGGGGCGCCTTAGGGCCTCTCCTGCTTCCCCTGCCGAACCTACCGACAGCCGCCTCCCACCCCCCCCAAGGGGACCGGACGGGCGTGAGAGGCGACCCGGCATCCCGACAGCCCAGGTACCCCAAAGTCACACTTTTCGGGGAGGGGGGCCGACCGCACGGGGCCCAAACCCCGGGCCGCCTTGAGGACGGTACCTCCCTCACCACGGCTAAAAGCGCGAGCCGTGGCCTTTCCTTTGGGTTCTCTCTCTCTCTCCATCTCCACCAAGCACGGTGACACGAGCGTCTGCTGTATACTGCGCACAGTAAGCAGCTGGTAACCGGTAATGATCCTTCCGCAGGTTCACCTACGGAAACCTTGTTACACTTTTACTTCCTCTAAAACGATCAAGTTCGAGCGTCTTCTCGGAACAGCGGCCCCGCCCGGTGAAGGGCGGGCCGAGCCCCAATCCGAGGCCCCACTAAACCGTTCAATCGGTAGTAGCGACGGGCGGTGTGTACAAAGGGCAGGGACGTAATCAACGCGAGCTTATGACTCGCGCTTACTGGGAATTCCTCTTCATGGGGAACAATTTCAAGCCCCAATCCCTATCACGAAGGAGATTCAAACGGTTTCCCAACCCTTTCGGGCCCGGAGAAAGCCACGCTGATTCCTTCAGTGTAGCGCGCGTGCGGCCCCGGACATCTAAGGGCATCACAGACCTGTTATTGCTCAATCCGGTGGCTAAACGCCACTTGTCCCTCTAAGAAGTTAGCGCCGACGCATGAAGGATCGCGAACTATTTAGTAGGCTAGAGTCTCGTTTGTTATCGGAATTAACCAGACAAATCGCTCCACCAACTAAGAACGGCCATGCAACCACCCCCCACCGAATCAAGAAAGAGCTATCAATCTGTCAATCCTTACAGTGTCCGGACCGGGTGAGTTTTCCCGGTGTTTAGTCAAATTAAGCCGCAGGCTCCACTCCTGGTGGTGCCCTTCCGTCAATTCCTTTAAGTTTCAGCTTTGCAACCATACTTCCCCCCCCGGAACCCGAAAACTTTGGTTTCCCGGAAGCTCCCGCAGATCGATGAAGCAACACCAGCGAATCGCTAGTTGGCATCGTTTATGGTCAGAACTACGACGGTACTGATCGTCTTCGAACCTCTGACTTTCGTTCTTTACTAATGAAAACATGCTTGGCAAATGCTTTCGCAGTTGTTCGTCTTGCGATGATCCAAGAATTTCACCTCTAACACCGCAATACGGATGCCCCCGTCTGTCCCTCTTAATCATTACCTCGTGTTCCGAAAAACCCGCAAAATAGAACCGAGGTCCTATCCATTATTCCATGCACCATTATTCAGGCGACCTGCCTGCTTTGAACACTCTAATTTCCTTCAAAGTTATTCGTTCGGCCACCCAAAACGCTCAATGGGAAGAGCAACTTGGGCGAAACAACGGGAAGGTTAGGATGGGATGATACACTCATGTGAACGCCGCGAGGCGGACCGTTGCGCCCATGCCTGAGATCCAAACTACGAGCTTTTTAATCGCAACAACTTTTGTATACGCTATTGGAGCTGGAATTACCGCGGCTGCTGCACCTGACTTGCACCTCCAATAGATCCTGTTTAAAGGGTTTTAAAGGTGTACTCATTCCAATTACGGAGCCTCAAAAGAGGTTCCGTTATTGTTATTTTTCGTCCACTACCTCCCCGTGCCAGGAGTGGGTAAGTTGCGAGCCTGCTGACTTCCTTGGATGTGGTTAGCGTTTTCATGCTCCCTCCATCCGGGAATCGAACCCTGATTACCCGCATACCCGTTGCTAACATGGTAGGCAGATCACGTTACCATCGCATTTGATAGGGCTGACATTTGAAAGATTGCGTCGCCGGCTCGGAGGGGGCCATGCGATCGGCAAAAAGTTATCCAGAAGTCACCAAGGACGGGCAGAACCCGACTGTTTTTAACTAATAAAAAGCGCTCTTTCCCCCGGGGGGGGTCGGAGCTGGTCTGCATGTATTAGCTCTAGAAATTTCCACAGTTATCCAAGTAGATTTGGATAATCTAAGGAACCTCGACTGATTTAATGAGGCCATATAGACGGTTTCACCGTACGAGGGGTGTGAACTTAGACATGCATGGCTTAATCTTTTGAGACAACATATGACTATGGAGGTATCAACAGAATGCAAACCCGTTTCTGAGTGTTCTCCTCCTTCCTGATCCCTTGACGGACAGAAGAGGCCAGCAACAGCGGCCGAGAAGCAGGCTTGACGGTGGGATCCGCTCTCACAGATGATGGAGTTCAGTGGCGATCCGCCTGATTAGCGAGCCGGCGAAAACAGGCGCGCGGAAGTCGTCTTAACCAGAGACCTGCACAGGGGTGGCGGCGGAAACAGATTCAGGGCCCAATCGCAAGCGAGAATCCTTCTTCGGTAACCGACCGACGCCAGCCCCGGGGAAAGCAAGCAAGAGTAGTAGCAGCAAGCTTGAGCGCCGTGCCGTGCCGTGCATTGCCCGGGGAGGGCCGGTCTAGCGGGGAGGCACCGGAGCCTGTGCCGACAGCCTCGCGCTCGTTACCACGTGCCGGGACCACGACCCGATGGGACGTCGCGTCCTTCAGCGAGATGAACCAGGCGTTACTCTCTCTGAGGGGCCCAAGGGGAGGGGGCCTCCTGTCCACGCACCTAGGGCCCTCGCTCCGGGCTGGAGAGAACCGGCGACGTGTCGCCTCTACTTCCGTCGTCACCGATGGCACGCCGCCATCCTACGGGACCGTCAGGACGCCGACCGCGCAGAGACCCAACGTGTCCGTCGGTGAAAAGAAAACCGCGGCGGCCAGCCGTTCGAACTCACAACGGGGACTCGGAGCAAGCGGGAAGCGCTGCAGCGGTAGTGGCGGGAGATCGCGGCAACCATTTACCGCCTCAGCACCGACGCAGAACCTCGCACGCCGAGCGCTCGCTATAATGCCACCACCAATACGTGTAAGGAGGAGGGCGGACGCGCCGGGGGAGCAAGCCGGGCCGACCCTGCCGCGAGATTCAGCTCGCCGCCCGTATTCCCACACCTTAAGCAAACTTCCAACTCGCTGCGGAAGCTCATTGGACGGCTGTGCTGTATCATGTTCAGCCTGAATGCGGCGGTTTGACCCGCCTTTCTGATCTGGCGCCTCGACATAGTCAGGTAGACTGACAGTCACTTGTAGTTCCCCAGAGGGTCACGATTTTTTTTTTTTTTTTTCTTTTATTCTCTGCATCTTCAGCCTAAGTGAGATAGGCATCTTCAGCATTAAGTCATGGCAAGAGAGACTTGTGTCAACGTGGGTGAGCAAGTGGTGGAATTATTTTTACCACCCCTTCTCCTTCTCTTCTTGTTCCTTCTTCTTATCTTGTGATGATCAGCACCGCCTGACATGAACATATAACTGTCTATAGCGTCAGGTTTACACATCTTCAGCCTTAAGCATCCTTCAGCCTTAAGCTGTACGGTTTTTGCGCTGGCATTCTTCAGCACTTAAGGTGACTTCTACCTTTGAGTGTGTCAGTTAAGGTCGACTTACCTTGAAGAGAGTCATAGCTACTCCGCCGTTTACCCGCCTGCCTTATTTTTTTTTTATTTTTTTTTTTTTACTCTTTCTTTCTGCATCTTCAGACCTTAAGCATCTTACAGCCTTTAAGCTAGTACGGTTTTGCGCTGAGCATCTTCATGCCTTAAGGTCGTCTACCTTGAGAGAGTCAGTTAAGGTCGAATTACCTTGTGAGAGGAGTCATAGCTACTCCCGCCGCGTTTACCCGACCTGCCTGCCCTTTTTTTTTTTTTTTTTTTTTTTTTTTCTTTTCTTTCTGCATCTTCAGCCTTAAGCATCTTCAGCCATAAGCTAGTACGGTTTTGCGCTGCGCATCTTCAGCCTTAGGTCGTCTACCTTGTGAGAGTCAGTTAAGGTCGATACCTTGAGAGTGTCATAGCTACATCCCGCGTTTACCCGCGCCTGCCCTTTTTTTTTTTTTTTTTTTTTTTTTTTTCTTTCTTTCTGCATCTTCAGCCTTAAGGCATCTTCAGCCTTAAGATAGTTACGGTTTTTTAGCGCTGGCAATCTTCAGCCCTTAGGTCGACTACCTGAGAGAGTCAGTTAAGGTCGACTCTTGAGAGAGTCATAGCTTACTCCCGCCGTTTACCCGCCCTGCCCTTTTTTTTTTTTTTTTTTATTTTTCTTTCTTTTTTCTGCATCTTTCAGCCTTCAAGCATCTTTCAGCCTTAAGCTAGTACGGTTTTAGCGCCTGCGCATCTTCAGCCTTAAGGTCGTCTACCTTGAGTGAGTCAGGTTAAGGTCGAATACTTGAGAGAGTCTAGCTACTCCCGCCGTTTACCCGCCCTGCCCTTTTTTTTTTTTTTTTTTTTTTTTTTTTTTCTTCTTTCTGCTATCTTCAGCTTAAGCATCTTCAGCCTTTAAGCTAAGTACGAGTTTTGCGCTGCGCATCGTCAGCCTTAAGGTCGTCTACCTTGAGAGAGTCAAGTTAAGGTCGACTACCTTGAGAGAGTCTTAGCTACTCCCCGCCGTTTACCCGCCTTTGCCTATTTTTTTTTTTTTTTTTTTTTTTTTTTCTTTCTTCTGCATCTTCAGCCTTAGCATTCTTTTTTTTCCCCCCCAGCCGTAAGATAGTACGGTTTTGCGCTGCGCATCTTCAGCCCATAAGGACGTCTACCTTGAGAGAGTCAGTTAAGGTCGAACTACCTTGAGAAGTCATTGCTACTCCCGCCGTTTACCCAGCCTGCCCTTTTTTTTTTTTTTTTTTTTTTTTTTTCTTTCTTTCTGCATCTTCAGCCTTAAGCTTCTTAAGCCTTAAGCTAGTTTACGGTTTTTGCGCTGCGCATCTTCAGCCTTCAGGTCGTTATACTTGGAGAGAGACAGTTTAAGGGTCGATAACCTTGAGTGAGTCATAGCCTACTTCCCGCCGTTTACCCGCGCGTTTTTTTTTTTTTTTTTTTTTTTTTCTTTCTTTTCTGCATTCTTCGCTTTAAGCATCTTCAGCCTTAAGCTAGTACGGTTTTGCGCTGCGCATCTTCAGCCTTAAGGTGTCTACCTTGAGGAGAGTCAGTTAAGGACGACTACCTTGAAGAGTAGTCATAGCTACTCCCGCCCGTTTACCCGCCTGCCTTTTTTTTTGTTTTTTTTTTTTTTTTTCTTTCTTTTTTTCTGCATCTTCAGCCTTAAGCATATTCCAGCCTAAAGCTAGTGCGGTTTTGCGTGCGCATCTTTCAGCCTTAAGGTCGTCTACCTTGAGAGAGTCAGTTAGGTCGATACCTTGAAGAGAGTCATAGCTAACTCCCGCGTTTACCAGCCTTGCCTTTTTTTTTTTTTTTTTTTTTTTTTTTTTTTTCTTTCTTTCTGCATCTTCAGCCTTAAGCATCTTCAGCTTAGCTAGTACGGTGTTTTTGCGCCTGCGCATCTTCAGCCTTAAGGTCGTCTACCTTGAGAGAGTCAGTTAAGGTCGACTACCTTGAGAAGTCATAGCTACTCCGGCTGTTTTCCGCCTGCCTTTTTTTTTTTTTTTTTTTTTTTTTTTTCTTTCTTTCTGCATCTTCAGCCATAAGCATCTTCAGCCTTAAGCTAGTCGGTTTTGCGCTGCGCATCTTCAGCACTTAAGGTCGTTCTACCTTGAGAGGAGTCAGTTAGTTAAAGGTCGACTAGAAAAGCTGGAGTGTGTTTTCCGAAAAAAAACTCGTACACTCTTTCGGCGGTTTTTTCGTCGGGCCGTCGACGTTGTTCGTCCGTGACCGCAGGATTGCCATTCCCAACTGTCGTCCGAGGGTCCCATGGCTGGGTGTCGGCCTATCTGCGGGCGAGGCGGAGATTAGAGTGTTGTAAATTCTGCCACCTCGCGTGATCCTGTGTCTCCTCTCACGCACAGGTAGGGCAGCATTTGGACTTTAGCCATCCCCCTCTCACGTACCCAATGGGGAGAGTCCAATGGCTGCCCACAGTATATACGGCTCTTTCGTTCAGTCGGATGTTTGGCGAGGCGGCAGATTAGAGTCTATAATTTCTTGCCGCCACGCTGTCCATCCAGTGTCCTCTCTTCGCATTCTCGGCTTGGCAGGGCAGCAGTTAGAGGTATATTTTTTCTGCTGCCCATCGTTCGGTCTTTTCGTCACAAAATCGGTTGTATATCTCTTTCCCTTACCCTGTCATTGGTTCGTGAAAATTGGTAGCATCCTCAGCGTCCCCCTAATGCTCGCAGGGTTCAGGGGCTTTGCATGTGGTTTTCGGGTTCTCAATCCAAGGTTTGCCAAACACTGATGGTTTTGGACTTTCAGCCATCCCCCTCTGCGCCAATGGGGAGTCCATAGATGGATACCTTGGGTCTTGCACCCCAATAGGTATTCCTTCCCGTACTCTGCTCTCTTTAGAGGTTCATACTTGACTCTTTTCTTCCTCTTGGCAAGCTGCAAGCTTTTCACACAGTTGTGTAGACTATGGTGGGATTATACCAGTACTGCCTCTATTGTCCTTACAAATAGCATGTCCGGCTTCAGCAGGACTTCCATTTGATCGGAAAATAGGGCTCCCGTGAACTTCCCAGCCGCAGGCCGCCCCCTTTAGTGCCAGTATTTGACATATCGAATTAGTCTTTTAATACGGGCTGATGCCAATGCCCTGCACGCTCCTGAAATGAGTCCAGAGTGTTTCCACTGGGTCCGGCATTTTCGGCCTCAAGCCGTGCCTTGGTTCTTACCATTCTCGCCTACGTACTATCTCGTGGGGTTACGTGTTTGTTCTCACTCGAAGAGCTGCCAGAAACTCTCCGCTTCGGTTATACGGTCTGGGCTTCCACGCACAGCAGTTGGCTGCTGGCTCTTTAGCCCAGGTCTCAACACCTTTACCTTGTGTTGGATTCTCCTGCCATTGGTGAAGGTGTACCGTAATGTTATTTGGCGGGGATTGTGGTTGCCTCAAACCCCAAGCGCCCCGCCAGTCTCTCCTATAAGGGTCTTTTGATAGGGCCAGCGCGTTCTGTGCCTTCCTATCGAGTCTGGTATCACCTCTCAAGGTGTTGGAATTCCTAACCCCAATTCCGCTTGGGCGTATATAAGAGGTGGTTGGTCACATGCTCTGGAAGCTTGAGCAGTTCTTGATGGGCTTCCTGAAGCCTCATCTAGCCCTCTAAAGCGAGTGCTCGAGGGGTGCGCCTCTGTGTTCGCAAATAGAGGGCGATGAGTCTTGGGCAGGATTTGTACCTCATCCATATGAAAAGCTTTTGGAGCAGGTCTTTTATTGGGGCCTTTTGAACTCGCACACCCCACATGTTTTAACCTGCTCCAGTAGACTTTTAGGTAGTTTGATACAATCACCATGGGCCAAAGTGCTTGCCCAGGGTATTTGGTGGTATCTTCAGGTTCCCAACAGGGGATAGGATCCCCTTCGGACTTGTGACTGGTGGGGGCCATCGTTCACTTGTTCCAAGTCTTCCCGTCCCTTTTAGAACAATCGCAAAGCTCTTCCTCACCATTTGAGCTTAAGTAACGCTTCCTTGCAGAAGTCCGAGATAACTTCAGGTTCTCTCGAGTCCGTCTTCACTGTCGGATAAACACTGCCGTTGTCGGTCCGCATATCCCATTGCTACCAGGTTCACCTTATTTGCCTTCCAAGGTTACCCCCTTTTTCTGGAAGGTGGCAGAACGTGGGGTCCAGCGCGACGTCAATCAAAGAGTATTGGAGGACAGGAAGTCGCTTGCTTGACCCACTTCCTATGCGGATTGGGTCTGATGGTGCCCCCATCAACTTGGAAACTGCGTTTGTCGATTCCGTCGTACAGATATCTGTGATCCGTTAAATCAAGCGTCCTGGAACTTTGAAAAGTTTGAGCCCTTCGAAAACCAGATTGTGGGGACACCGTGTCAAATGCTTTTGACAGGTCAAGGAATGCCACATCCCATGCATCCTTTTGTTTGCTTCGCCAATGGGATCTGCCTACCGCAGATGGATTGTGTGTTCGTACATCAAGGAGACGGACTGAAAACCCCTTTGAATGGGGTTGTTTTAGTGGGACTACCCTGGTCAAACGACTTGGCAGGATTTTGGTGTAAGTCCTTGATAGGATGCTTCTATCGTGAGGCGGTCGCCCAGTTCCCGATGTCTTCCAGGTCGTTTTTCCCCTTCGGAAGGAGAATCGACCTGGCTACTTTCAGGCTCTTTCTGGTACTTTTCCCTGGTTGAACCAGGTATTGAATAGTATATGGAGGAGTGTACCATCAGCATCTTTGCCTTCACCATATTAGCTTCTATGCCATCCGGGCCCGGAAGCTGTGTCGGCTGTTTGTGGAGGCGAGAGCCCTCCTTCACCTCTTTCTTGGGTGATGGGCGCACACAAGCTGTGTGGCCTGTTCTTGTGTCAGGGTCTTTTCCGGGGGAGGGAAAGCTGTGAGAAGTCTACTTCCTTTCGATGCTGTTCTTCGAATCGATTTCTGTAGACCTCGTCAACCTCCTTCCACGGGATATGGCATTTGGCATCTTCTTTGGGTCCAGAATCCATCTAGGATACGGCCCCTTTCCTATTGGACTGCCATTTGTTTTGGATCCTCCGGTAGCTCTCTGCCTTTCTCTTGTTTGGCCTCTGCAGGCCTTCTTGTTCCTTGCATTCCGAGGACATTTTCCATTGGTTTGGGGTTTTTTTCTCTCGGTGCCAGTCTTCGTGTGTCCGTTTATACATCTATCTGCTATCTGTGCAAGCAGAGAGGCTGTATTGTCTTCTGCCCATTCCACGCCTTCTGTGGCTTTAAGCTGATCAAACGCTGTTTGACCAGCGGGTCAGTCAAGTCAGATGGGGTCGTACTGTTTGACGTTGACAGTTGAATCGCCCATATCACCTCTTCATCGGTGTCTAGGGGTGATTGTGAGGCATAATTCTGCCCTAGAACGTTTGCTCTCTCCGAGGGGTTTCGAACATTCCTTTTTGTTAAAGCCTTCGTGCGTAGCCGCGACGGCAACCTGGACTTGGATTCTTGAGATACCTTTGGCCAAGGTATTCACATATTTTGACTCTAGTAGCCTCAGCCTTATGTAGTACGGTTTTCGCTGCGCATCTTCAGCCTTAAGGTCTCTACCTTGAGAGGAGTCAGCTAGGTCGACTACATTGAGAGAGTCCATAGCTACTCCGCCGTTTACCCGCCTGCCCTCCCTTTTTTTTTTTTTTTTTTTTTTTTCTTTCTTTCTGCATCTTAGCCTAAAGCAGCTTCAGCCTTAAGCTATAGTACGGTTTTGCAGCTGCGCATCTTCAGCCTTAAGGTCGTCTACCTTGATGAGGTCAGTTAAGGTCGACTACCTTGAGAGAGTCATACTACTCCCGCCGTTTACCCGCCTCTGACCTTTTTTTTTTTTTTTTTTTTTTTTTTACTTTCTTTCTGCATCTTCAGCCTTACGCTCTTCAGCATTAAGCTAGTACGGGTTTTTGCGACTGCGATTCTTCAGCCTTAAGGTCGTCTACCTTGATGTGAGTCAGTTAAGGTCGACTACCTTGAGAGAGTAATAGATACTCCCGCCGTTTACCCGCCTGCCCTTTTTTTTTTTTTTTTTTTTTTTCTTCTTTGTTTCTGCATCTTCAGCCTTAAGCATATTCAGCCTTAAGCTAGTACGGTTTCTCTCTCTGTCTCTCTCTCTCTCTTTCTTTTTCTTTGCATCTTCAGCCTTAAGGTTACTATGGTTTAGTCTCTCACGCGCCTCTGCATCTTCACCCCTTAGGTTGTTTTTAGTACGGTTTGCGCCCAAGTCTCGCGTTACCTTAAGAGATTGATGGTTATGCCGCGTTTACCCGCGTAAAGCATTTCAGCCTTAAGTGAGCGGCAGGAGAGACTTGGAAAGTTTTTGGGGTTGTTGTTTTCCCCTCCCAAGTCTTTGGACATGGGAAAACGTTACCCTCGCAACCCCACCACTTGCGGGACTGGACTTGGAGCAGAGGGAACACGAAGGGGTAGGCGCACATCCTTGAACCTTAAGCAGCATGGTAAGAAGTGGCGTGGTACTGTTATAGCTTGAGGTAACATCTTCAGCCTTAAGTGCATGTAGCATCTCAGCCTTAAGCTAGTACGGTTTGACGTCTGGCGGCAATCTTCAGCCTTAAGGTCGTCTTTCCTTAAGAGGTCCTAGTTACTTCCCGCCGTGTTACCCGCGTGCATATTCAGCCTTAAGTGAGTGGCAAGGAGACTTGGTGGGGGAAAAAAAAAGTTTTTTGAAGTGAGTAGCATATTCAGCCTTACTGGTGTGGCAAGAGAGACGCACAAGTTGGTGGTCATCATCATCTTCTTTTTCTGTGGCCTTAAGGTAGTAGGTTTCTCTCCTCTCTTTATCTCTTTGCATCTTCAGCCTTAAGTTACTACGGTTAGAATTTTTAACTATGTGGCGCGCTTGCATCTTGAGCTTAAGGTGTTTTAGTAAAGTCTTGCGCCTAAGTCTGCGTCTACCTTAAGAGGAGTGATGGTTACTCCCGCCGTTTTACCCCGCGCGCTTCTTCAGCCTTAAGTGAGCGGCTGGAGAGACTTGGAAAGTTTTTGGGTGTTTGTCGTTTATCCCTCCCATCCTTCAGCCTTAAAGCAGCCTGGTAAGGGAAGTGGTGGTTCAGCCACACTTTCCCACCTCCCCTGCCAAAAGGGGGAGAAAGGAAAGAGAGAGAGACGTACCGCCCCCTCCCTGGCAGGAGAGTTGCCGGCCTTTCTGTGGCTGGTAAGAGGACAAAATCTACTGGTCCTAGGCTGAGTCTCATATTGATCGCTGTGAGGTGGCTGCTCTACTAAGTACGACACCCCGAACGAGAGAACTAGGTCGTCTACGAAGATTTGGCACCGCCACGTCGATGGGGGGATTATCGTTGTGTGGTCCTCAGCGCGAGGCTGCTCGGCGCGTCGGCCAATGACCAAGTGCTGTGGCTCACACAACCGCGGGCGCCCGCCGGGGTCCGTCCGCGTTGTATCGTTGCCTCCCGACGCGGGCGCGGCACTGAGGGAGTATCGCTTTTACAAATAGAGGCGGGATTCTGACTTAGAGGCGTTTCAGTCATAATCCCTTCAGATGGTAGCCTTAGCTCGCACCTTTGGCTTAAAATAATCAGCCAAGCCGAAACCAATGTCTGAATCTGCGGTTCCTCTCGTACTGAGCAGAATTACCGTAGCAACGACTTGTCACAGAGTTAGGAGTAAAAACTAAACCTGTTATCAACGACGTTCCTAAACCCAGCTCAGTTTCCCTATTTAGTGGGTTGAACAAATCCAACGCTTGGCGAATTCTGCTTTCGCAATGATAGAAGAGCGACATCGGATGGATCAATAAGCAACGTCGCTATGAAAGCTTGGCCTGCAACAAGCCAGTTTTTTCACTGTGGTAACATTTCTGACACCTTCTTGCTTTATAACTCCTAAAGTCAAAAGGATCGATAGGCACGCTTTTCACGGTCTGTATTCGTACTGAAAATCAAAATCAAGCGAGCTTTTGCCCTTTTACTTACGGCCGAGGTTTCCGTCCTCTGCTGGAGCTCGCCTTAGGGACCCCCACCCCTGACCCTGGTTCCTTTTGTAGATGTACGCCCAAGTTTCAAAACTCCCCGCCTGACTCGGTCTTCAGAGCGGATCGCCCTCGGCGGCGAGGTCGAAGGCTTAATTCCAGAAGTTTAGGGGCTTGCACCCCGCTCTCCGCTCGATGAATAAGTAAAGAAACGATAAAAGTAGTGGTATTTCAAGGCCGCCGTCAAGCTCCCCCCTATGCTACACCTCTCATGTCTCTTCAAAAAGTCGGACTAGAGTCAAGCTCAACAGGGTCTTCTTTCCCCGCTGTTTCCCGCCAAGCCCGTTCCCTTGGCTGTGGTTTCGCTAGATAGTAGATAGGGACAGTGGAATCTCGTTAATCCATTCATGCGCGTCACTAATTAGATGACGAGCATTTGGCTAGGAAGCTGGAGTGTTGTTTTTACAAAAACCAAATACAATCTTTCCGGCGGTTTTTTCGTCGGCCGTCGACGTTGTCAATTCGGGGAGCGCAGGATTCCCCAATTCCCAGTTGTCTGTCAAGGGACCCATGCCTAGGTGCCCTTGGCCTATCTGCGCGAAAGGCGGCAGCTTAGAGTATATATTTTTGGGCCGCTCGCTGTCTATCAAGCTTACTCTCAACCACGTCCCGCACAGAAGCACGCACCGCAGGGCAGCAGTTTGATGTTTTATTTCTGCTGCCCCAATGTGTATCCGGTGTCTCCTTCAATCTGGGGTTTTGTCACTCTCGGGTTTGCCCCCCACATGTGGTTGGACTTGCGTCATTTTCGGGTCTTCCCCTGGGTCCTCAAAGTGAGGACCGGGTGAAGAAATCGGTCCTCTTCGCCGTGTCGGCTCCCTCCTCCTGTCACACCCACTCTTGATACATGGGATCGACGCTTTCCCTTGCTCCCCCATGCATTTGATACCAGCACCTTGGTGCTGTCTAAACCCGGATTTTTGACTGTAAGACAATGCTGGCAGGTAGTTTGGGCTACCAGCCTAATGAAAACAATTCATTCCATATGATGTTTTTCTTGAGGATCATCGTCTCCACTACAACCGGTTAGCCCAGCGGTTTGCAGCGTATCCCGACTGCCGCCTACTGGAACCTCGTTGTAGGGCTGTCATGGTACCACCAGGGGTGGATCCTCGGTACGATACCCATTATAACGGAATGGGCGTCCGTTTCGCCACCTTGACGCTCTTTGCGAAACCAGGAGTAGCCACGGGGAGGCGGCATCAAGGTTGCTTGGGTTCGAGGCACCTTATATGGCATTAACCATTTCTCGGCATCAGATTTCCAAGGGCTTAAAGTGTCTCTCCCCCCAGGTGGTCAGAGGCTAGTATCTCGCTCTCTCCCGCAACACGGAGATTGTGTAAAAGGGCACATTGAGCATGTGAGATCATGTATTGCGCGTGGTCACCTTATTACTATGAATCTCCTTACAACAGACTTAAGAGAGTCATAGTTACTCCCGCCGTTTACCCGCGCTTGATTGAATTTCTTTTACTTTGACATTCAGAGCACTGGGCAGAAATCACATTGCGTCAACACCGAGTGATGGCCATCGCAATGCTTTGTTTTTTAAATTTGACAGTCGGGTTCCCCTGGTCCGTACCAGTTCTGAGTTGACTGTTTAAAAGCCAGCCGACGTAACGGCCCAGGGGCCCCCACCCAGCTGGGCGGTCCCGGGAAGGTTTGAACCCGGGGATCCGAACTCGGCCCCCCGCCCCCCCCCTGAGGAGGGGAAAGGGCCCCGCCCAGCCCGCGGCCTCCCCAAACCCCCTTCACCCCCT
>JAFLJL010005458.1:14837-54162 GCA_018398815.1 Conus ventricosus
TTTTTCTTTTTCCCCCGTGATGATTTAGGGACCACCTTACAGTAATGACATGTCTTTAAACTTCAGGTACACATCTTCAGCCTTAAGTGAGTAGCATCTTCAGCCTTAAGTCAGGGGCAAGAGGAGACTTGTGACAAGTGGTGGAGCAAGTGGTTGGAATTTTTTTCCCAACCTTCTCCTTCTCCTGCTTGTTCTTCTTCTTCATCTTGTGATGATCAGCACCGCCATGACATGTACATGTATATGTCTATAGCTTCAGGTACACATCTTCAGCCTTAAGTGAGTAGCATCTTCAGCCTTAAGGTAGTACGGTTTTGTTGTGCGCATCTTCAGCCTTAAGGTCGTCTACCTTAAGAGGTCTAGTTACTCCCGCCGTTTACCCGCGTGCCCTTTTTTCTTCTTTTTTTTTTTTTTTTCTTCTGCATCTTCAGCCTTAAGGAGTAGGCATCTTCAGCTTAAGGTAGTACGGTTTTGTGCTGGCATCTTCAGGCTTAAGGTCGTCTACCTTAAGAGATCATAGTTACTCCGCCGTTTACCAGCGTGCCCTTTTTTCTTCTTTTTTTTTTTTTTTTTTTTTCTTTCTGCATCTTCAGCCTTAAGTGAGTAGCATCTTCAGCCTTAAGGTAGTACGGTTTTGCGCTGCGCATCTTCACCTTAGGTCGTCTACCTTAGAGAGTCATAGTTACTCCTGCCGTTTACCAGCGTGCCTTTTTATTTTTTTTTTTTTTTTTTTTCTTTTCTTTCTGCATCTCAGCCTTTAAGTCAGGGCAAGAGAGACTTGTGTACAGTGGTGAGCAAGTGGTGGAATTTTTATCCCACCCTTCTCCTTCTCCTTCTTGTTCTTCTTCTTCATCTTGTGATGTCAGCACCCATGACATGACATGTACATGTCTATAGCTTCAGGTACACATCTTCAGCCTTAAGTGAGTTGCATCTTCAGCCTTAAGGTAGTACGGTTTTGCGCTGCGCATCTTCAGCTTAAGGTCGTCTACCTTAAAGGAGTCATGTTACTCCCGCCGTTACCGCGTGCCTCTTTTTCTTTTTCTTTTTTTTTCTTTTTTTTTTTCTTTCTGCATTCTCTAGCCCTTAAGTGAGTAGCATCTCAGCTTTTAAGGTAGTACAGGTTTTGCGCATGCGGCATCTTCAGCCTTAAGGTCGTCTACCTTAAGAGAGTCATTAGTTACTCCCCGTTGTACCCGCGTGCCCTTTTTTCTTGTTGTTTTTTTTTTTTTTTTCTTCTGCATTCAGCCTTAGTGATAGCATCTTCAGCCTTAAATCAGGGCAAGAGGACTTGTGTCAAGTGGGGACAAATGTGAATTTTTTTCCACCCTTCCCTCCCTTCTGTTTTCTTCTTCCCTCTTGTGTTGACAGCCGCCATGACGCACATGTACATGTCTATAGCTTCAGGTCACATCTCACCTTAAGTGAGTAGCTCTTCAGCCTTTTAAACTGGGACGGTTTGCGCTGCGCATCTTTCAGCCTTAAGGTCGTTACCTTAAGAGATCCTAGTTACTCCCGCGTTTACCCCGCGTTGCCCTTTTTTCTTGTGTGTTTTTTTTTTTTTTTTTTTCCTTAATGAGTAGCATCTTTAGCCTTAAGTCAGGGCAAGAGAGACTTGGTAAAAGTGGTGACAAGTGGTGGAATCTTTTTTCCCACCCTCTTCCTTCCTTTCCCTTTTTGTTCTTCTTCTTCATCTTGTGATGATCAGCACCGCCATGACATGCACATGTACTTTTAGGGTTCAGGTACACATCTTCAGCCTTAAGTAGACATCTTCAGCCTTAAGCTAGTACGGGTTTTTCGCTGCGCTCCCCAGCCTTAAGGTCGTCTACCTAAGAGAGCATAGTTACTCCGCCGTTTACCGCGTTTCCCTTTTTCCTTTTTTTTTTTTTTTTTTTTTTCTTTCTGCATCTTCAGCTTTAAATGAGTAGCATTTTCACCCCTTTAAGTCAGGGGAAGAAACTTGTGTACAATGGTGAGCAAGTGGTGAATTTTTTTCCCACCCCTTTTCCTTCTCCTTCTTTTCTTCTTCTTCATTTGTGATGATCGCACCGCCCTGACATGAACAATACAACTAACGTCAGGTACACACTTCAGCCTTAACATCTTCAGCCTTAACATAGGTTTTTGCGCTGCGCATTTCGCCCTTAAGGGCGTCTACCCTTGAGAGAGTCATTTTGGTCGACTACCTTAAAGTCATAGCTACCCCGCCGTTTCCCCCTGCCCTTTTTTTTTTTTTTTTTTTTTTTTTTTTTTTTCGCTCTTAGCCTTAAGCATCTTCACCTTAAACTAGTCGGTTTTGCGTGCGCATTTCAGCCTTTAAGGGCGTCTACCTTTAAAAGGTCATAGTTTTCCCCGCCCTTTACCCCGTGCCCCTTTTTTCTTGTTTTTTTTTTTTTTTTTTTTTTTTTTTTTCTGCTCTTCCCTTAATAGTGCATCTTCACCTTTAATCAGGGGGAAGAGAGACTTTTGTACAAGTGGACAAATGGTGAATTTTTTTCCACCCTTTTCCCTCTTCTGTTCTTCTTCTTTTTTGAGACACACCGCCCCGACATGAACAAAAGTCTATACGTCAGGGACACACTTTAGCCTTAACACTACCCTTAACTATACGGTTTTGCCTGGCATCTTCAGCCTTAGGTCGTCACTTTAGGAGAGTTAAGGTCGACACCTTAGAGGCTAGCTACCCCCCGTTTACCCCCCTGCCCCTTTTTTTTTTTTTTTTTTTTTTTTTTTTCTGCATCTTCAGCCTTAAGCTCTTCAGCCTTTAAACTAGTACGGGTTTTGCGCTCGCATCTTTAGCCTTTAAGGGCGTTACCTTTAGGGTCAGAAGGCGACTACCTTGAGGAAATCATATACTCCCCCCCGTTTTACCACCTGCCTTTTTTTTTTTTTTTTTTTTTTTTTTTTTTCTTTTTGCTCTTCAGCCTTAAGCATCTCACCTTAACTAGTACGGTTTTTGGGGGTCGCATCTTTACCTTAAAGTGTCTACCTTGAGAGAGTCAGTTAAGGGTCGACTACCTTTTGAAGTCAAGCTACTCCCGCCCTTTACCCCCCCCCCCTTTTTTTTTTTTTTTTTTTTTTTTTTCTTCTGCACTTCAGCCTTAATAGTAGCATCTTCAGGCTTTTCAGGGGGAAGAGAGACTTGTGTACAAGTGGTGAGCAAGTGGTGGAATTTTTTCCCACCCTTCTCCTTCTCCTTCTTGTTCTTCTTCTTCATCTTGTGATGATCAGCACCGCCATGACATGCAATGTACATTTATGCTTCAGGTACACATCTTCACCCTTTAAAGTGAGTTGCATCTTCAGCCTTAAGCTGTACGGTTTTGCGCTGCGCTCTTCAGCCTTAAGGTTCGTCTACCTTGAGAGAGTCAGTTAAGGTTCGACTAGAAAGCTGGAGTGTTTTTTTCCGAAAAAACTCTACACTCTTTCCGGCGGTTTTTCGTCGGCCGTCGACGTTGTCCTCCGGACCGCAGGATTGCCAATTTCCCAACTGTCGCCGAGGGACCCATGCCTGGTGTCGGCCTATCTGCGGCGGGGCGGCAGATTAGAGTGTGTAAATTCTGCCACCTCGCTGTCGATCCTGTGTCACCTCCCCGCACAGGTAGGGCAGCAGTTGGATTTTAGCCACCCCCCTCTCACGTACCAAGGGGGAGTCCAATGCTCCCCCCACCGTATATCCGGTCTTTCGTCTCAGTCGGTGTTTGCGAGGCGGCAGATTAGAGTCTATAATTTCTGCCGCCACGCTGTCCATCCAGTGTCCTCTCTTCCCGCACATTCTCGCTTGGCAGGGCAGCATTAGAGTATATATTTCTGCTGCCCCATCGTTGGGTCTTTCGTCACAATGGGTGTTTATCTCATTCCCTTACCTGTCATTGGTTCGTGAAAATGCGTAGCATCCTCAGCGTCCCCCCTAATGCTCGCGGGGTCAGGCTTTGCATGTGGTTTTCGGTCTCACTCCAAGGTTTGCCAACACTTGATGGTTGGACTTCACCCATCCCCCCTCCCCGCGCCAATGGGGAGTCCATAGATGGATACCTTTGGTCTTGAAACCCCAACTAGTATCCTTCCCGTATCTGCTCTCTTAGAGGTTCATACTTGACCTCTTTCTTCCTCTTGGCAAGCTGCAAGCTTTCCACACAGTCGTCGTAGACTATGGTGGGATCTCCCCGTACTGCTCTATGCCCTTCACAAATATCATGTCCGGCTTCAGCAGACTTCCATTTCCCTCGGAAATAGGGCTCCCAGTTGAACTTCCCAGCCCGCAGCCGCCCCCTTTCGTGCCAGTATTTGACATATCGAATTATGTCTTTTAAAAACGGCTGATGCCAATGCCCGCCGCTCCTGAAATGTGTCCGAGTGTTCCACTGCGGTCCGGCATTTTCGGCACTCAGCCGGCCTTGGTTCTTACCCATTCTCGCTACGTACTCTCTCGTGGGGTACGTGTTTGTTCTCACTCGAAGAGCTGCCAGAAACTCTCCGCTTCGGTATACGGTCTGGCTTAGCCACCCTTTGCTGCTGCTCTTTAGCCCAGGTCTCAACACCTTTACCTTGTTGTTGGCTTCTCCTGCCATTGGTGAAGGTGTTCCGTAATGTTATTTGGGGGGGTTGTGGTTGCCTCAAACCCAAGCGCCCCCGCCAGTCTCTCCATATATGGGTCTTTTGATAGGGCCAGCGCGTTTTTGTGCCTTCCTATCGATCCTTGGAATCACACTCTCCAGATTGTTTAAGAGAGTCATAGTAATCCCGCCGTTTACCCCGTGCCCTTTTTTCTTGTTTTTTTTTTTTTTTTTTTTTTTCTTTCTGCCTTCAGCCTTAATGAGTAGCATCTTCCCTTAAGTCAGCGGCAAGAGACATGTGTAACAAGTGGGAGCAAGTGGTGGATTTTTTTCCCACCCTTCTCTTTCTACTTGTTCTTCTCTTCATCTTGTATGACACACCGCCCTGCATGAACATTACATGGGCTATAGCGTCAGGTACACATCTTCACCTTAATGAGTAGCATCTTCGCCTTAAGCTAGTTTTTTCCCGGTTTTGCCTGGGCATCTTCACCGTAAGGTCGTCTACCTTGAGAGATCAGTTAAGGTCGACTACCTTGAGAGAGTCATAGCTACTCCCGCCGTTTACCCCCCCTGCCCTTTTTTTTTTTTTTTTTTTTTTTTTTTTTTTCTTTCTCCCATTTTCCCCCCCTTTAAGCATCTTCACCTTTAAAGCAGTACGGTTTTGGGGGCTGCGCATCTTCACCTTAAGGTCTCTACCTTAAGAATCATATTTTACTCCCGCCTTTTTCCCCGCGTGCCCCGGTTTTTTTTTTTTTTTTTTTTTTTGGGGGGGCATTTTCACCTTAAGTATACACTTCACCTTTAATCGGGGGCAAAGAGACTTGGGACAATGGTGAGAAAATTGGGGGAAATTTTTTTTTCCCACCCTTCTCCTCTCCTTCTTTTCTTTTTTCTTCACTTTGATATCACACCGCCCTACATGAACATATACAGCTAAAGCGTCAGGTACACACCCTTCCCCCCTTTAACCCTCTTCGCCTTAAGCTAGTAGGGTTTTGCGCTGGGGGCCTCTTCACCAAGGGTCCCCTCCCCTTGAGAATCATTAAGTCGACAACCTTGGAGAGTCATACTACTCCCGCCCGGTTTCCCCCTTCTCCCTTTTTTTTTTTTTTTTTTTTTTTTCTTTCCCATCTTCACCTTAAGCATCTTCACCTTTAACTATACGGTTTTGCGCGGGGGGCATCTCAGCCTTAAGGTCGTCAAACCTTTGAAAAAAAGAGTCATTTAAAGGGTTTCGACTCCCTTGAGAGAGTCATACTCTCCCCCGTTTACCAGCCTCCCTTTTTTTTTCTTTTTTTTTTTTTTTTTTTTTTTTTCTGCATTTTCACCTTAAGCACCTTCACCTTTAACTATAGGGTTTTTGCGCTGCGCATCTTCACCCTTTAAAGGTCGCTACCTTGGGGAAGTCATTTAAAGGGTCAAACTACCGGGAGAAGTCATAGCTATTCCCCCCCTTTTACCCCCCCCTCCCTTTTTTTTTTTTTTTTTTTTTTTTTTCTTTCTCCCAATCTTCACCAAAAGGGGTAGTAGCATTTTCCGGGCTTTCGGGGGCAAGAGAGACTTTTTTCCAAGTGGTGAAAAGTGGGGGAAATTTTTTTTTCCCACCCTTCTCCTTCTCCTTCTTTTCTCTTCTTCATTTTTGGAAGATCAGAAACCCCCCGGGCATGCCAGTCAGTCTATAGTTTTCCGGGTAACATCTTCCCACCCTTTAAGTATTCATTTTCAGCCTTAAGCTAGTAGGGTTTTGCGTTTTCCACCCTTCAGCCTTAATCGTCTCCCTTTGAGAGAGTCATTTTAAGGGGCCCAAACTACCTTGGGGAGAGCCCCATACTACCCCCGCCGTTTAAACCCCCCTGCCCTTTTTTTTTTTTTTTTTTTTTTTTTTTTTTTTTTTTCCATCTTCATTTTAAGCATTTTTCACCCTTTAAAGCAGTAGGGTTTTTGCCTGCGCATTTTCCCAGCCTTAACCCGGTCCCCCAAAGAAGCCCAAAGTTACCCCCGCCTTTTTACCCGCGTCCCCTTTTTTTTTGTTTTTTTTTTTTTTTTTTTTTTTTTTTTTTTTCTTTTGCATTTTCACCCTTTAAATGAGTAGAAAATTTTCACCTTAATCAGGGGCAAGAGAGACTTTGAAAAGGGTACCCAATTTTGGGGGAATTTTTTTTCCCACCCTTCTCCTTCTCCTTCTTTTTCTTCTTTTTCACCGTGATGATGCACCGCCCTGACATGAACATATACATGTCTTTTAGGGGCGGGGTACACACTTCACCTTAAGCATCTTCAGCCTTAAGCTAGTAGGGTTTTTGCGCTGCGCATTTTCACCAAGGGGTCGTCTACCAAAAAGAGTCATTTAAAGGGCGACTACCTTGAGAGAGTCATAGCTACTCCCCGCCTTTTACCCCCCCTCCCTTTTTTTTTTTTTTTTTTTTTTTTTTTTCTTTGAAATCTTCATTTAAAAAGCATCTTCATTTAAGAAATCCCGTTTTGCGCTGGAGCTTTTAAACCCCTTAAAGGGTCGTCTAAAAGCTGGAGTTTTTTTTTTTTCCCGAAAAAACTCGTAAAATTTTTTTCCCGGGGGTTTTTTCCCGTCGGCCGTCGACGTTGCCCCGCCCGGGAGACCGCGGGTTTCCCAAATTCCCCCAACGGGCGTCCGGGGCCCCCCAAACCCTGGGGGTCGCCCACCCCTCCCGGGGGGCCCGGCAGATTAATGTTAAATTCTGCCCCCCTTCGCCCCGACCTGGTCTCCTCTCCCCGCACAGGTAGGGCACAGTTGGACTTTAAGCCCCCCCCCCTCTCACGTACCAAGGGGATCCAAGGGTGCCCCACCGTATATCCGTCTTTCGTTTTCAGTCGGGGGGTTTTTGGGGGGGGGGGCAGATTTGATCTATAAATTTTTGCCGCCACGCCCGTCCCCTCCCTTTCCCTCTTCCCGCACATTTTTCCCCTTGGCGGGGACAGTTAGAGTATATATTTTTTTGCTGCCCCTCGTTTCGGTCTTCGTCACAATTTGGTTTTTTTAAACCCCATTTTCCCTTTACCCTTTCATTTTGGTTTGTGAAAATGCGTAGCATCCCCACGTCCCCCCCCCAAAAAGCCGGGAGGGCAGGGGTTTGCATTTTGGGTTTTTGGGCCCACCAAGGGTTTTCCAACCTTTATGGGTTGGACTTCACCCCCCCCCTCCGCGCCAATTGGGTCCCCTAGATGGATAAACCCTTTTTTTCTTGCACCCCAACTAGGTATCCTTCCCTATCTGCTCCCTTTAAAGGGTTTAAAACTTTACCTCTTTCTTCCCCCTTGGGAAGCTGCAAGCTTTTCCCAAAAGTCCTCGAACATGGTTTGGGGTCACCAGTACGCTCTATTGTCCTTCACAAATACATTCCCCGGGTTCAGCAGCTTCCATTTGCTCGGGAAAAAGGGCCCCCAGTGAACTTTTTCCCCCCGCAGGCCCCCCCCCCTTTTTGTGCCCGTAAAAAGACATATCGAATTATGTCTTTTTAAAACGGGCCCGATGCCAAGCCCTCAAAGCTCCCCGAAATTGTCCGAGTGTTTTTCCCCCGGGGGTCCCGGGATTTTTGGCACTCAGCCTGCCTTTGGGTTTTTAAACCCCTTTCCCCGCTTCCGTTTGTCTCCTCTGGGGGGACGTGGTTTTTTTCCACTCTAAGAGCGCCAGAAAAATCTCCCTTCGGGATACGGTCCCGGGGTTAAAACCACATTGGCTCTGGGGTCTTTAGCCCAGGTCCAAAACCTTTACCTTGTTTGGGGTTCCCCCTGCCCCTTGGTGAAGGGGTTCCGTAAAGTTAAATTTTGGGGGGGGGTTTTTTGCCTCAAACCCAACGCCCCCGCCAGTCTCTCCATTTTAAGGTCTTTTGATAGGGGCCCGCGCTTTTTGTGCCTTTTCCCATCGAGTCTTGGGAAACACACCTCCAGAAAGGGTTTAAAAGAGTCATAGTTACTCCCGCCGTTTACCCCCCCGTGGGCCCCTTTTTTTTTTTTTTTTTTTTTTTTTTTTTTTTTTTTTTTTCTTTTTTTCTGCATCCCTTTACCTTTAAATGAGTAGCATCTTCAGCCTTAATCAGCGGGAAGAGCCCTGTGAAAAATTGGGGGGCAAGTGGGGGAATTTTTTTTTCCCCCCCTTCTCCTTCTCCTTCTTGTTCTTCTTCTTCTTTTTGTGTGATCACACCGCCCCCCGACAGGGAAAATATACATGTCTATACGCAGGTACACATCTTCAAACCTTAAGTGGAAAACATTTTTCCCCCCTTTAAAACAGTACGGTTTTTTCGCTGCGCAACTTCAGCCTTTGGGCGTTAACCCTTTAAGATTTAAATTAAGGTCGACTACCTTTAGAAAAGTCATGCTACTCCCGCCGTTTACCCCCTGCCCTTTTTTTTTTTTTTTTTTTTTTTTTTTTTTTTCTTTCTGCATCTTCACCTTAAGCATCCTTTAGCCTTAAGCAGTACGGTTTTTTCGCGCGCATCTTCAGCCTTTAAAGGCGTCTACCCTTTAAAAGAGTCATAGTTCTCCCCCCCCGTTTAAACCCCCGGGCCCTTTTTTTTTGTTTTTTTTTTTTTTTTTTTTTTTTTTTCTTTCTCATCCTTCACCTTAAGTGAGTAGCATCTTTAGGGCCTTTAAATCAGGGGCAAAGAGACTTTTGTACAAGTGGTGACAAGTGGGAATTTTTTTCCCACCCTTCCCTTCTCCTTCCTTTTTCTTCTTCCCTTTATCTTGTGATATCAGCACCGCCCTAAATGAACAATACAGGGGGATAGCGTCAGGGGACACATCTTCAGCCTTAAGCATCTTCACCCTTTAAACAAATACGGTTTTTGCGCTGCGCATCCCTTTAAAACCTAAAAGGGCGTCTACCTTTAGAATTTAGTTAAATCGACTACCTGAGAGAAATCATAGCTACTCCCCGCCGTTTTACCCCCTCTTTCCCTTTTTTTTTTTTTTTTTTTTTTTTTTCTGCATCTTCAGCCTTAACCCTCTTCCCCTTAACTAGTACGGTTTTGCGCTGCGCACTTCAGCCTTAAGGGGCTCCACCTTGAAGAAATTTAGTTAAGGTCGACTACCTTTAGAGAGTCAAAGCTACTCCCGCCCTTTTCCAGCCTGCCCTTTTTTTTTTTTTTTTTTTTTTTTTTTTTCTTTTTGCATTTTCACCTTTTAACATCCTTTTAGCCTTAAAACTAGTACGGGTTTTTCGCCCGCGCACTTTAGCCTTAAAAGGGCCCTACCTTTAGAGAGTCAGTTAAGTCACTAAACCTTTAGAGAGTCCTAGCTAATCCCCCCGTTTTCCCCCCCTCCCTTTTTTTTTTTTTTTTTTTTTTTTTTTCTTTTTTGCAAACTTCAGCCTTTAAATGATAGCATCTTAGGGTTTTCAGGGGCAAGAGAACTTGTGTACAAGTGTGAGGAAGTGGTTGGGAAATTTTTTTTCCCCCCCTTCTCCTTCTCCTTCGTTCCTTCTTCATCTTGTGATGATCAGCAAACCGGGGCCCTGACATGCACATGTACATGTTTTATAGCTTAGTACACATCCTTTACCTTAATGATTGCATCTTCAGCCCTTTAAACTAGTGGGTTTTTTCGCTTGGGGCACCAAATTAAGGGCTCACCTTGGGGAGATCATTTTTTGGTCGACTACCTTTAGAGAGTCCCCTAGCTACCTCCCGCCGTTTTCCCCCCCCCCGCCCCTTTTTTTTTTTTTTTTTTTTTTTTTTTTTTTTTTCCCGAAACTTCAGCCTTAAGCATCTTCACCTTAAAGTAAAGGTTTTGGCCCCTGCCATCTTCACCTTTAAAGGGCGTCTACCTTAAAGAGTCATTAAATTTTCCCCGCCGTTTTCCCCGCGTGCCCTTTTTTTTCCCTTTTTTTTTTTTTTTTTGTTTTTTTTTTTTTTCTGCATCTTCACCCTTTAAATGAGTAGCCCTCTTCAGCCTTTAAAAAAGGGGCAAGAGAGACTTGTGTAAATGGGGCAAGGGTTTAATTTTTTTTTCCCCCCCTTCTCCTTCTCCTTTTTGTTCTTCTTCTTCTTTGTGGTAAAGACAAAACCCCCCCTGACAAAGAACAAAAACATTCTATAGCGCAGGGAAAACATCTTCACCTTTAAAAAAACTTCACCTTAAAATAGTACGGTTTTTCGCTGGGGAAACTTTAGCCTTAAGGGCGTCTAAACCCTTGGGGAGAGTCGTTAAGGCGAAAAACCCCCGAGAGAGCTAGCAAATCCCGCCCTTTAAACCCCCCCTGCCCTTTTTTTTTTTTTTTTTTTTTTTTTTTTTTTTTGCAACTTCAGCCTTAAAAACCTCTTCAAACCCTTTAAACTATACGGGTTTTGGGGCTGCGGGATCTTTACCTTAAAAGGCTCTACCTTAAGAGAGTCATATTACTCCCCCCGTTTACACCCCCCGTGCCCTTTTTTTTGTTTTTTTTTTTTTTTTTTTTTTTTTTTTTCCCCTTTTTCATCTTTAGCCCTTTTGTGGGGTAAACATCTCAGCCTTAAATCAGGGGGAAAGAGACTTGTGGGACCAAATGGTGAACAAGTGGGGGAAAATTTTTTTCCCCCCCCTTTTCCTTTTCCTTCTTGTTTTTTCTTCTTTATCTTTTGAAATCAGCACCGCCCTGACATGAACTATACAGGGCAAAGCGCAGGGACACATCTTCACCTTTAACATCTTCAGCCCTTTAAACAATACGGTTTTTGCCTGCGCCCCTTCAGCCTTAAGGTCGTTCTACCTTTAAAGTCCAAATTAAGGTTTGACTAGGGAAACTGGGGTGTTTTTTTAAAAAAAACCAATACACTCTTTCCCCGGTTTTTCGTTTGGCCCCTCGCCCTTGTCAAATTTAGGGGCGCAGGGTTGCCAATTCCCCGTTTTCTGTCAAGGGACCCATGCCTAGGTGCCCTTGGCCTATCTGCGCGCAAGGCGGCAGCTTAGAGTAGATATCTTCTGCCGCCTCGCTGTCTATCAAGCTTACTCTCACCACGTCACACAGAAGCACGCACCGCAGGCAGCAGTTTGATGTTTTATCTTCTGCTGCCCCACTGTGTATCCGGTGTCTCGTCTCAATCTGGGGTTTTGTCACTCTCGGGTTTGCCACCACATGTGGTTGGACTTGCGTCATTTCGGTCTTCCCCTGGGTCCTCAAAGTGAGGACCGGTGAAGAAATCGGTCCTCTTCGCCGTGTCGGCTCCCTCCTCCTGTCACACCCACTCTTGATACATGGGATCGACGCTCCATTGCTCCCCCCCTGCATCGATACCAGCACCTTGGTGCTGTCTAACAGGATTTAGACTGTAAGACAATGCTGGCAGGTAGTTTGGGCTACCAGCCTAATGAAATCATTCATTCCATATGATGTTATCTTGAGGATCATCGTCTCCACTAAAACGGTTTAGCTACTCCCGCCGTTTTACCCGCCTGCCCTTTTTTTTTTTTTTTTCTTTCGGCATATTCAGCCTTAAGCAATCTTCAGCCTTAAGCTAGTTCGGTTTTGCGATGGCGCATCTTTCAGCTTAAGGTCGTCTACCTTCGGAGTGTCAGTAAGGTTCGACTACCTTGAGAGAGTCATAGCGCTACTCCCGCCGTTTACCCGCCTGCCTTTTTTTTTTTTTTTTTTTTCTTTCTGCATCTTCGCTTAAGCATCTTCAGCCTTAAGCTAGTACGGTTTTGCGCTGCGCATCTTCAGCCTATGGGTTCGTCTACTTAAGAGAGTCATGTAGTTACTCCCGCCGTTTAGCGCGTGCCTTTTTTCTTGTTTTTTTTTTTTTTTTTTTTTTTTTTTTCTTTCTGCATCTTCAGCCTTAAGTGAGTAGCATCTTCAGCCTTAAGATCAGGGCAAGAAGAGATTGTGTACATGTGGTGAGCAAGTGGTGGAATTTTTTTCCCACCTCTCTTCTCTTCTTGCGTTCTTCTTCTTCTTCTTGTGCTGATCAGCACGCCATGACATGCAATGTACATGGTCTATAGCTTCAGGTCCACATCTTCAGCCTTAAGTGACGTTGCATCTTCACGCCTTGAAACTGTACGGGTTTTGCGCTGGCTTCTTCAGGCCTTAAGTCGTCTACCTTGAGAGGGAGTCAGTTAAGGTCGACTACTTGAAGAGGGTCATAGCTACTCCCGCGTTTACCGCCTGACCATTTTTTTTTTTTTTTTTTTTTTTTTTCCTTCTCGCTTCTTCGCTTAAGCATCTTCAGCTATTAAGCTAGTACGGTTTTGCGCTGCGCATCTTCAGCCTTAAGGTCGTCTACCTTAAGAGAGTCCATAGTTACTCCCGCCGTTTACCCGCGTGCCTTTTTTCTGTTTTTTTTTTTTTTTTTTTTTTTTTGTTTCTTTCTGCATCTTCAGCTTAAGTGAGTAGCATCTTCAGCTTAAGTCAGGGGCAAGAGAGACTTGGTGTACATAAAGGGGGGGTTGTCGTGAGCAAGTGGTGGATTTTTTTTCCACCCTTCTCCTTCTCCTTCTTGTTCTTCTTCTCATCTTGTGATGATCAGCCCGCATGTCTTGCACATGTACATGTTATAGCTTCAGGTACACATCTTCAGCCTTAAGTGAGGTTGCATCTTCAGCTTAAGCTTAGTACGGTTTTGCGCTGCGCCATCTTCTTAGACTTTAACGGTCGTTACCTGGAGAGAGTCAGTTAAGCGTAGACTAACTGAGAGAGTCACTAGCTACTTCCGCAGTTTACCGCCTGCCCTTTTTTTTTTTTTTTTTTTTTTTTTTTCTTTCTGATCTTCAGCCTAAGCAACTCAGCCGTAAGTAGTACGGTTTTCGCGCTGCGCATCTTCAGCCTTATGTCGTCTAGAAAGCTGGACAGTGTGTTTTACGATAGAACAATGTACACTTTCCTGGGGTTTTTTTCGTCGGCCGTCGACGTGGTCCGTCCGTGACCGCAGGTTTGACAATCCCAACTGTCGTCGAGGGCCCCATGCCTGGGTGTCGGCCTATCTGCGGGCGATGGCGGCCAGATTAGAGTGTATAATTCTGCCCGCCACGCTGTCCATCCATTGTCGCCTCTCCCATCGGTCGTTCTCTCTATGGTGTTGCGTGGTGGCCTGATTAGAGTCTATTATTTCTGCGCCACGCTGTCCTTCCTGTGTCCTCTCTTCCCGGCCACATTCTTCTTGGCAGGGCAGCTCATTAGAGTATATATTGTTGCTGCCACTTCGTTCGGTCTTTCGGTTCAAATCGGTGTTTTCTCATTTGCCCCTTCCTGTTCAGTTGGTTCGTGTATAGATGCGTAGCATCCTCAGAGTCCCCTCCTATGCTCGCTGGGTCAGGGCTTTGCACGTGGTTTTCGGTCTCACTCCAACGGTTTGCCAACACTTGAGGTTGGACTTCAGCCATCCCCCTCTCGCCGCCAATGGGGAGTCCATAGATGGATACCTTTGGGTCTTTGAACCCCACTAGGTATCCTTCCCGTATCTGCTCTCTCAGAGGTTCATCTTGACCTCTTTCTTCCTCTGGCAAGCCCGCAAGCTTCTTTCCACACAGTCGTCGTTAGACTAGGTGGTATCTACCAGTGTAATGCTCTATTGTCTTCACAAAGATCATGTCCCGGGTCAGCAGATCTTCCATTTGCTCGGCAATAGGGCTCCCTGTGAACTTACCAGCCGCGGCCGCCCCCTACGTGCCAGTATTTGACATATCGATTTATGTCTTTTAATACGGGCTGATGCCATTGCACTGCACGATCCGGAAATGTATCCGAGTTGTTTCCACTGCGGTCCGGGCTTTTTCGGCACTCACTGCCGTGGCATTGGTTCTGACCCATTCTTCGCTACGGTACTCTATCGTGGGGTACGTGTTTGGTCTCACTCGAAGAGCTGCCAGACTGGAAACTCTCCGCTTCGGTTACGGTCTGGCTTAGCCAGCAGTTGGTGATGGCTCTTGAGCCCACGTCTCAACACCTTTACCTTGTGTTGGCTTCTCCTGCCATTGGTGAAGGTGTTCCGTTTGTTTGTTGGGGGATTGTGGTTGCTCGAACCATGCGCCCCAGCCAGTCTCTCCATATAAGGGTCTTTTGTAGGGCCAGCGCGTTTATTTGTGCCTTCCTATCGAGTCTGGATTCACACTCTCCAGGTGTGGAATTTCCTACCCACCATCGCTGGGGGTATATAAGAGGTGGTGGTCACATGCTCTGGAAGCTGAGCAGTTTTTGATGGGCTTCCTGCAAGGCTCATCTAGCCCTATAAGCGTACTCGAGGGTGTGAGCCTCTGTGTTCGCAATAGAGGCGATGAGTCTTGGCAGGGATTGTACTCTCAAATGAAATAAGTTTTTGAGCTGGTTTTAATGGGCCTTTTTGAATCGCACACCATGTTTTCACCTGCTCCAGTAGCTTCGGTTGTTTGATACCATACATGGGCCAAAGTGCTTGCCCAGGTATTTTGGTGGTTTCTTCTGGTTCCACCCAGGGTTAGGATCCATCGACAGTGATCGGTGGGCCATCGTTCACTGTCAAGTCTTCCCCGTTTCCCTTTTAGAAAAACGCCAAAGGCTCTTCCTACATGAGCTTAGTCACGCTTCCTTGCAGGAAGTCACGAGACTAACTTAGGTTCCTCTCGAGGTCCTTTCTCGCTGTCGGATAACACTGGCCGTGTCGTCCCTCCATATCCATTGCCTACCAGGTCACTTATTTGCCTTCCAAGGTGTCCCTTTTTCTGAAGTGGCAGAAACCAGTGGGTCCCAGCGCGACGTCAAAGAGTATTGGGGTACGGCGTGCTCGCCTCTTGCTTGACCCCTTCCTATGCGGATTGGGGCCTTGTGGTGCCCCCCGTCACTTGAAACTGGTTGTCGATCCGTGTACAGATCTTTGACCACGTTAATCAAAGCGTAGGGAACTTTGAAAGTTTGAGCCCCCTTCGTAAACAGATTGTGGGACACCGGGTGTCAAATGCTTTTGACAGGGCAAGCCAATGCCACAGCCATGCATCTTTTGTTTGGCTTCGCCAACTGGATCGGCCTTCCGCAGAAGGAGTGTGTTTTCGTTCATCCGGAGACGGAATGAAACCCCTGTGCATGGGGTTTGTGGGACTAACCTGGTTTCAAAACGCTTGGCCAGGATTTTGGTGTACGTCTTGATAGGATATTCTATCGTGAGGGGTCGCCAGTTCCCGATGTCTTCCACCGGTCGTTTTTCCCTTCGGAAGGAGAATTCGGACTGGCTTTCTTTCAGGCTTTACTGGTACTTTTCCCCCTTGGAATGAACCAGGTATTGATTAGTATACTGAGGGAGTGTACCATCAGCCACACTTTGCCTTCACCAATTTAGCTTCTATGCCATCCGGGCCCGAAGCTGTGTCGGGCTTTTGTAAGGAGGCGAGAGCCTCCTTACCTCTTTTTGATGATGGGCGCACTCAGCTGTGTGGCCTGTTCCTGTGTCAGGGTTTTTACGGGGGAGGAAGCTGTTGAGGTCTACTTCCTTCGACTGGCTGTTCGATCGATTCTGTAGACTCGTACCTCCTCCACCGGGATATGGCATTTGCATCTTCGTTTGAGGTCCAGAATCTCTTGGATGGCGCCCTTCTATGGACTGGCCATTTTGTTTGGATCCTCCGGTAGCTCTCTGCCTTTATCTTGTTGGCTGCAGGCCTTCTTGTTCTTGCATTTCGAGGAATTTGCCCTAGTTTGGTCGGGTTTTCTCTCGGAGCTCAGTCTCGATGTGTCCCGTTTATACATCTCGCTTGTATCTGTCAAGCAGAGAGGGTATTGTCTTCTGACTCATTCCCCGCCTACTGTGGCTTTAAGCTGGTCAAACCGCTTGTTGACCAGCGGTCATTCAGGTCCGATGGGTCGTACTGGTTGATGCTTGAACAGTTGAAATCGCGACTTGGTGTACCTCTTCTCGGTGTCTAGGGTGATTGTGTGGGAATCATCTGCCCTAGACCGTTGCTCTCTCCAAGAGGGTTCGACATCCTTTTTGTAAGCTTCGTGCGTAGCGCGACGCAACCTGGCTTGGTGTCATTGAATACTTTGGCCCCAAGGTATTCACATATTTGTCTCTAGTTAGCATCTGCTCTAGAGTCAGGTTAGCTATTGCCATGAGCTTCGTCTCTTTCTCGTCCAGATGTTGCCCACCTGTCCTTTTAGGTTCCTTCCTTTTTTCTCACGCTACTTTCTTTCTCCTTTCTAGCGCTTCGGTCTGGCTTCGTTAAGGCGTTGGGGGTGTTTGTGTCTGTCCTGCTGAGGACAGGCACATTTGGGGTCTTAACCACCAGCGTGCCTCTGTACACTCGTACGGCTGTGAGTGTTTGCTTGCGGTTTGGGCCGTATAACCTCTTGCATTTTGCGCAATGGCATGAGATTACCATGTTGGCTCCCGGTTTTACCACATTTCCTGATCGGAATAGGGACTCGATGTCCTTGTGTCTCTCAGGCCAGGTGTTTCGTAAGTTTCTCCAAATGGACCTGAATAGGAAAATGCACTCTGTTCACAGGTCCATTGTGACGGGATCAGAGATAGCAACTATCCGCCTCTTCGGTTTCATCTGTCTATCTGTCTGCTCCCAGACATAGCTGTCCAATTCTGTCATTGTCCTCAGCTGGGTCCTCAAAATGAGAGTTCAGTGTAAACCTCGGTCCCATCTGTCTACCTAGGCCATTCCTTCCAGCCTCGCGCGTACCGAGTAGCTGAATGAAGGTTCGGCCACGTTGGAGCTTCCTGTCTCCGACGTATCCTGCTCCCTCCTCCTGGCCCACCATCCGTGGTACATGGGATCAACGCGCATTACTCCCCCATGCACCGATATCTGGCACCCTGGGGCCTGTCCACAGGGTTTAATCTGTTGGTACAATGCTGACTAGTAGTTTACAGGGTTACAGCCAAATGAAATTTGATATAACGTTTCCATGGTTTTGTCTTTTGAAGGTTCATTGTCTCCACTACCACCTGTTAGCCCAGCGGCTTGTAGGGATCCGACTACCGCCCTACTGGAACTTCGTTTGTGGGCTGTCATGGTTCCCACCCGGGGGGCTCCTCAGGTACGATTACCCATTATACACGGAATGGGCGTCCGTTTTCGCCACCTTGACGAAAGTCATAGCTACTCCCGCGTTTACCCGCCTATGCCTTTTTTTTTTTTTTTTTTTTTTTTTGTTTTTCTTTCTGCATCTTCAGCTTATGTCAGCGGCAAGAGGACATGTTGTTACAAGTGGTGAGCAAGTGGTGGAATTTTTTTTCCCCACCCTGTCTCCTTCCCTCTGTTCTTCTTCTTCATCTTGGTTGATCAGCACCGCCTGACATGAACATATACTTGTCTATAGCGTCAGGTAACTCTTCAGCTTAAGGAGTAGCATCTTAGCCTTAAGCTAGTACGGTTTTGCGCCTGCGCATCTTCAGCCTTAAGGTCGTCTACCTTGAGTCTGGCAGTAGGTCGGACTACCTGAGAGAGTCATAGCTACTTCCCGCCGTTTACCGCCTGTCCTTTTTTTTTTTTTTTTTTTTTTTTTTTTTTCTTTCCTGCCTCTTCTAGCCTTAGTCAGCGGCAGTGAGACTTGTAGTACAAAGTGGTGAGCAAGTGGTGGAATTTTTTTCCCACATTCTCCTTTCTCCTTCTTGTTCTTCTTCTTCATTCTTGTGATGATCAGCACGCCCTGACATGAATTTTACATGTCTTAGCGTAGTACACGCATCCTTCAGCCTAAGTGAGTAGATTCTTCGCCTTAGCTAGTACGGTTTTTGCGCTGCGCCATCTCAGCCTTAGGTCGTCTACATTGAGTCAGTTCAGTAAGGTCGACTACCTTGAGAGAGTCATAGTACTCCGCCGTTTACCGCCTGCCCTTTTTTTTTTTTTTTTTTTTTTTTTTCTTTCCTGCATCTTCTGCCCTTAAGTCAGCGGCAAGATAATGTGTACTAGTGGGTGAGGCACGTGGTGGATAAAAAAATTTTTTTTTCCCATTCTCCTTCTCCTTCTTGTTCTTCTTCTGCATCTTGTGATGATCAGCACCGCCGGACATGAACATATAATGTCTATAGCGTCAGGTACACAATCTTCCAGCTTAAGTGCTCGTAGCATCTTCAGCCTTAAGCTAGTACGGTTTTGCGATTGCGCTTCGTCAGCCTTAAGGTCGTCTACCTTGAGAGGTCAGTTAAGGTCCGTCTACTTGACGAGAGTCATAGTTTACCCGCCGTTTACCCGCCCTGTCCTTTTTTTTTTTTTTTTTTTTTTTTTTCTTTCCGCATCTTCAGCCCTTAAGTCGCGGCAGAAGAGCCTTGGTGTACAAGTGGTGAGCAAGTGGTGGAATTTTTATTCCCACCCTTTCCTTCTCCTTCTAGTTCTTTCTTTTCATCTTGTGCTGATCAGCACCGCCCTGACAATGAACATATACATGTCTAATAGCGTCAGGTACACATCTCAGCCTTAGTGAGTAGCATCTTCAGCTTAAGATAGTACGGTTTTGCGATGAGCATTTCAGCCTTAAGGTCGTCTACCTTGAGATCAGTCAGTTAAGGGCGACTACCTTGAGAGAGTCATAAGCTACTCCCGCCGTTTACCCGCCTGCCTTTTTTTTTTTTTTTTTTTTTTTTTTTTCTTTCCTGCATCTTCAGCCTTAAGTCAGCGGCAATAGAATGTGTACAAGTGCGTGAGCAAGTTGGTGGAATTTTTTTCCCACCCTTCTCCTTCTCCTTTCTTGTTCTTCTTCTTCACTCTTGTGATGATCAGCACCGCCCTGACATGAACATATACATGGTCTATAGAGTCAGGTACACATCTTCAGCCTTAGTGAGTAGCATCTTCAGCCATTAAAGCTAGTACGGTTTTGCGCTAGGGCGCATCTTCAGCCTTAAGGTCGGTTTCCTTGAGTCTGGCAGTTACAGGTCGACTTACCTTGAGAGAGTCATAGCTAATCCGCCGTTTACCCGCCTGCCCTTTTTTTTTTTTTTTTTTTTTTTTTCTTTCCTGGCATCTGCTGCCTTAAGTCAGCGGAAGAGGACATGTGTACAGTGTGTGAGGAAGTGGTGGAATTTTTTTTCCCACCTTCTCCTTTTCTCCTTCTTGTTCTTCTTTCTTCATCTTGTGTGTATCAGGCACCGCCTGACATGAACAATTATTACATTGTTATAGCGTCAGGTACACATCTTCAGCCTTTATGTGAGTAGGCATTCTTCAGCCTTAAGCTAGTTACGGTATTTTGCGCTGCGCATCCTCAGCTAAGGTCGTCTACCTTGAGAGAGTCAGTTAAGGGCGGGTTTTTTCGTTTCTTCTACCTCGAGAGAGTCATAGTTACTCCCGCCGTTACCCGCTGTCCTTTTTTTTTTTTTTTTTTTTTTGCTTTTCCTGCATCTTCTGCCTTACAGTCAGCGGCAAAGAGAATGTGTACAAGTGGTGAGCAAGTGGTGGAATTTTTTTTCCACCCTTCTCCTTCTTCTTGTTCTTCTTCTTCATCTTGTGATGATAAGCACCGCCTGACATGAACATAGACATGTCTATAGCGTCAGTTAACATCTTCAGCCTTTATGTGAGTAGCATCTTCAGCCTTATGCTAGTACGGTTTTGCGCTGGCATCTTCAGCCTTAAGGTCCGTCATACTGAGTCAGTCAGTTATCGGTCGAACTTCCTTGAGAGAGTCATAGCTACTCCGCGTTTACCCGCCTGCCTTTTTTTTTTTTCTTGTGTTTTTTCTTTCCTGCATCTTCTGCTGAAGTCAGCGGCAAAGAGACATGTGTACCAAGTGGTGAGCATGTGGTGGAATTTTTTTCCCACCTTCTCCTTCTCCTTCCTTGTACTTTTCGTCATCTTGTGATGTTCTGGCTCCGCCCTGACATGAACTATACATGTCTATAGCGTCAGGTACACATCGTTCAGCCTTAAGTGAGTAGGCATTCTTCAGCCTTAAGCTTGTACGGTTGTGCGCTGCGCATCTTCAGCCTTAAGGTCGTCTACCTTGAGAGAGTCAGTTAAGGTCGACTAGAAGCTGGAGTGTGTTTTCCGAAAAAACTCGTACACTCTTTCCGGGCGGTTTTTCGTCGGCCGTCGACGTTGTCCGTCCGTGACCGCAGGATTGCCAATTCCCAACTGTCGTCCGAGGACCATGCCTGGTGTCGGCCTATCTGCGGGCGAGGCGGCAGATTAGAGTGTGTAAATTCTGCCACCTCGCTGTCGATCCAGTGTCTCCTCTCCCCGCACAGGTAGGGCAGCAGTTGGACTTTAGCCATCCCCCTCTCACGTACCAATGGGGAGTCCAATGCTCCCCACCGATATCCGGTCTTTCGTCTCAGTCGGTGTTTGGCGAGGCGGCAGATTAGAGTCTATAATTTCTGCCCGCCACGCTGTCCATCCAGTGTCCTCTCTTCCCGCACATTCTCGCTTGGCAGGCAGCAGTTAGAGTATATATTTTCTGCTGCCCCATCGTTCGGTCTTTCGTCACAATCGGTGTTTATCTCATTCCCTTACCCTGTTCATTGGTTCGTGAAAATGCGTAGCATCCTCAGCGTCCCCCCTAATGCTCGCAGGGTCAGGGCTTTGCATGTGGTTTTCGGTCTCACTCCAAGGTTTGCCAACACTTGATGGTTGGACTTCAGCCATCCCCCTCTCGCGCCAATGGGGAGTCCATAGATGGATACCTTTGGGTCTTGCACCCCAACTAGGTATCCTTCCGTATCTGCTCTCTTAGAGGTTCATACTTGACCTCTTTCTTCCTCTTGGCAAGCTGCAAGCTTTCCACACAGTCGTCGTAGACTATGGTGGGATCTACCAGTACTGCTCTATTGTCCTTCACAAATATCATGTCCGGCTTCAGCAGACTTCCATTTGCTCGGAAATAGGGCTCCCAGTGAACTTCCCAGCCCGCAGGCCGCCCCCCTTTTCGTGCCAGTATTTGACATATCGAATTATGTCTTTTAATACGGGCTGATGCCAATGCCCTGCACGCTCCTGAAATGTGTCCGAGTGTTCCACTGCGGTCCGGCATTTTCGGCACTCAGCCGTGCCTTGGTTCTTACCATTCTCGCTACGTACTCTCTCGTGGGGTACGTTGTTTGTTCTCACTCGAAGAGCTGCCAGAAACTCTCCGCTTCGGTATACGGTCTGGCTTAGCCCGCAGTTGGCTGCTGGCTCTTTAGCCCAGGTCTCAACACCTTTACCCTTTTGTTGTTCTCCTGCCATTGGTGAAGGTGTTCCGTAATGTTATTTGGGGGGATTGTGGTTGCCTCAAACCCAAGCGCCCCCGCCAGTCTCTCCATATAAGGGTCTTTTGATAGGGCCAGCGCGTTCTGTGCCTTCCTATCGAGTCTTGGAATCAAACCCCTCCAGGTGTGGAATTCCTAACCCACCATTCCGCATGGGGGTATATAAGAGGTGGTTGGTCACATGCTCTGGAAGCTTGAGCAGTTCTTTGATGGGCTTCCTGCAAGCCTCATCTAGCCCTCTAAGCGTACTCGAGGGTGCGCCTCTGTGTTCGCAATAGAGGCATGAGTCTTGGCAGGATTGTACTCCTCCATATGAAAAGCTTTTGAGCGGGTTTTTAATAGGGGCCTTTTGAACTCGCACACCCCATGTTTTTAACCTGCTCCAGTAGCTTCGGTTGTTTGATACCATACCATGGGCCAAAGTGCTTGCCCAGGTATTTGGTGTATCTTCTGGTTCCACCCAGGGGATAGGATCCCATCGACAGTGATCGGTGGGCCATCGTTCACTGTCCAAGTCTTCCCGTTCCCTTTTAGAACAAACGCAAAGCTCTTCCTCACATTGAGCTTAAGTCCCGCTTCCTTGCAGAAGTCCGAGACTAACTTCAGGTTCCTCTCGAGTCCTTTCTCACTGTCGGATAACACTGCCGTGTCGTCCGCATATCCCATTGCTACCAGGTTCACCTTATTTGCCTTCCAAGGTTTCCCCTTTTTCTGAAGGTGGCAGAACAGTGGGTCCAGCGCGACGTCAAAGAGTATTGGGACAGGGAGTTCGCCTTGCTTGACCCACTTCCTATGCGGATTGGGTCTGTGGTGCCCCCCATCACCTTGAAACTGGTTGTCGATCCGTCGTACAGATCTTTGATCACGTTAATCAAAGCGTCTGGAACTTTGAAACGTTTGAGCCCTTCGAAAACCAGATTGTGGGACACCGTGTCAAATGCTTTTGACAGGTCAAGAATGCCACAGCCATGCATCCTTTTGTTTGCTTCGCCAACTGGATCGCCTTCCGCAGAAGGAGTGTGTTTTCCGTACATCCAGGAGACGGAATGAAACCCCTTTGCATGGGGTTTAGTGGGACTACCCTGGTCAAACGCTTGGCCAGGATTTTGGTGTACAGTCTTGATAGGATGCTTCCTATCGTGAGGGGTCGCCAGTTCCCGATGTCTTCCAGGTCGTTTTTTCCCCTTCGGAAGAGAATCGACCTGGCTACTTTCAGCTTTCTGGTACTTTCCCTGGATGAACCAGGTATTGAATAGTATACTGAGGAGTGTACCATCAGCACACTTTGCCTTCACCATTTAGCTTCTATGCCATCCGGGCCCGAAGCTGTGTCGGCTTTTGTGGAGGCGAGAGCCTCCTTCAACCTCTTTCTTGGTGATGGGCGCACACAGCTGTGTGGCCTGTTCCTGTGTCAGGGTCTTTTCCGGGGAGGAAGCTGTTGAGGTCTACTTCCTTCGACTGCTGTTCGAATCGATTTCTGTAGACCTCGTCAACCTCCTCCACCGGATATGGCATTTGGCATCTTCTTTGAGGTCCAGAATCTCTTGGATGGCGCCCTTCCTATTGGACTGCCATTTTTGTTTGGATCCTCCGGTAGCTCTCTGCCTTCTCTTGTTGGCCTTGCAGGCCTTCTTGTTCCTTGCATTCCGAGGAATTTTCCCATTGGTTTGGGGTTTTTCTCTCGGTGCGCTCCGTGTGTCCGTTTATACATCTCTCTGCTATCTGTGCAAGCAGAGAGGCTGTATTGTCTTCTGCCCATTCCCCGCCTTCTGTGGCTTTAAAGCTGCTCAAACGCTTGTTTGACCAGCGGGTCAGTCAAGTCCGATGGGTCGTACTGTTCTGACGCTTGAACAGTTGAATCGCATATCACCTCTTCATCGGTGTCTAGGGGTGATTGTGAGGCATCATCTGCCCTAGAACCGTTTGCTCTCTCCGAGAGGGTTTCGAACATCTTTTTGTAAGCCTTCGTGCGTAGCCGCGACGCAACCTGGCTTGGTGTCACTTGAATACCTTGTGCCCCAAGGTATTCACATATTTTGACTCTAGTAGCCTCAGCTCCTAGAGTCAGGTAAGCTCTTGCCATGAGCTTCGTCTCTTTCTCGGTCCAGATGTGCCCACCTGTCCTTTTAGGTTCCTTCCTTTTCTCACGCTTCCTTCTTTTCCTCCTTCTCTTGCGCTCTCAGTCTGGCTTCGTTAGCGCGTTGGGGGTGTTTGTGTCTGTCATGCTGAGACAGGCCCATTTGGGTCTTAAACCGCAGCTTGCATTCTGTACACTCGTACGGGTGAGTGTTTGCTTGCGGTTGGCCGTAAAACCTTTGCATTTTTGCCGCATGGCATGAGATACCATGTTGGCTCCCGGTTTTACCACATTTCCTGCATCGGAATAGGACTACGATGTCCTTGTGTCTCTCAGCCAGGTGTTTCGTAAGTTCTCCAATGGACCTGAATTGGAAATTGCACAGTTCACAGGTCCATTGTGACGGGATCAGGATCGCATATCCCGCCTCTTCGGTTTCATCTGTCCATCTGTCTGCTCCCAGACATATCTGTCATTTCTGTCATTGTCCTCAGCTGGGTCCTCAAAATGAGGTCCAGTGAAAACCTCGGTCCCCATCTGTCTACCTAGGCCATCCTTCCAGCCTCCGCGTACCGAGTAGCTGAATGAAGGTGGCACGTAGGATTTTCCTGTCTCCGACGTATCGGCTCCCTCCTCCTGGCACACCCCATCCGTGGTACATGGGATCAACGCGCCATTACTCCCCCATGCACCGATATCAGCACCCTGGGGCTGTCCAACAGGGTTTAATCTGTTGGACAATGCTGACAAGTAGTTTACCGGGTTACCAGCCCAATGAAATTTGCATATAACTTTTTTCCATGGTTTTGACTTTTTGAGATCATTGTTCTCCACTACCACCAGTTTAGCCCAGCGGCTTGTAGCGTATCCCGACTACCGCCTACTGGAACTTCGTGTAGGCTATCATGGTACACCACCCGGGGGTGGATCCTCAGGTACGATACCCATTATAACGGAATGGGCGTCCGTTTCGCCACCTTGACGCTCTTAGCGAAACCAGAAGAATCCACGAGGAGGGCGGCATCAAGGTTGCTTGGGTTCGAGGCACCTGTATGGCATTAACCAATTCTCGCATCATCTTCCAAGGGTTTAAGGTGTCCTCTCCCCCCAGGTGATCAGAGGCTAGTGATCTCGCTCTCTCCTGCAACACGGAGATTGTGTAGAGAGGGTCTATTGAGCATGTGAGATCATGTATGCGCATGGTCACCTTATTACTATGAACTCTCTTTGCAACAGACTTAAGACAGTCATAGTTACTCGCCCACTCGTTACCACGTGCCGGACCACGACCCGATGGGACGGGCGCGTCCTTCGCGAGATGAACCAGGCGTTACTCTCTCTGAGGCCCAAGGGGAGGGAGCCTCCTGTCCCACGCACCTAGGGCCCTCGCTCCGGGCTGGAGAGAACCGGCGAGGTCGCTCTCTCCTTCCGTCGTCACCGATGGCACGCCGCCATCTACGGCGGGAGTAGCTATGACTCTCTCAAGGTAGTCGACCTTAACTGACTCTCTCAAAGTAGACGACCTTAAGGCTGAAGATGCGCAGCGCAAAACCGTACTAGCTTAAGGCTGAAGATGCTACTCACTTAAGGCTGAAGATGTGTACCTGACGCTATAGACATGTATATGTTCATGTCAGGGCGGTGCTGATCATCACAAGATGAAGAAGAAGAACAAGAAGGAGAAGGAGAAGGGTGGGAAAAAAATGCCACCACTTGCTCACCACTTGGGAACGGGCGGCGAGCTGAATCGCGGCAGGGTCTCGCCCGGCTGCTCGCCCCGGCGCGTCCGCCCGTTCTCCTTACACGTATTGTGGTTGGCATTATAGCGAGCGCTCGGCGTGCGAGGTCTGAGTCGGTGCTGGCGGTAAAGGGTTGCGCGATCCCGCCACTCCGGCTGCAGCGCTTCCCGCTTGCGCCGAGTCCCCGTTGTGAGTTCGAACGGCTGCCGCGGTTTCTCCGACGGAGCACGTTGGGTCTCTGCGCGGGTCGGCGTCTGACGGTCCGTAGATGGCGGCGTGGCCATTCGTTGACGACGGAAGGAGAGCGACCTCGCGGTTTTCCGCCCGGAGCGAGGGCCCTAGGTGCTGGGACAGGAGGCTCCCTCCCTTGGGCTCAGAGGAGTAAGCCACTGGTTCATCTCGCGAAGGACCGAGCCGTCCCATCGGGTCGCTGGTCCTTTGTGCAGTGGTAACGATTGTGGGCGAGTAACTATGACTGTTTAAGTCCCCTGTTGCCCCCCAAAGAGAGTTCATAGTAATAAGGTGACCTTGCGCAAAACATGATTCCCATGCTCAATTAGTCCCTCTCTACACATTATCCGTGTTGCTGGAGTGAGAGCGAGATCACTAGATCTGATCACATGCGGGGGGAGGACACCTTAACCCTTGGAAGTTGATGCACGAGAATTGGTTAATGCCATAAAGGTGCCCTCGAACCCACAGCACCCTTGAGCCGCCTCCTCGTGGATTCTCTGGTTTTCGCTAAGGAGCGTCCTAGGTGGCGAAACGGACGCCAATTCCCGTTATATAATGGGTTTGTACCTGAGGATCCACCACCCGGGTAGGGTTACCATGATAGCCCTAATCTCGAAAGTTCAGTAGGCGGTAGTCGGATACGCTAAAAGCCGCTGGGCTAACTGGGGTCAGAGGAGGACAATGTATCCTCACAAAAGTAAACCATGGAAAAAAGTTATATGCAAATTTCATTGGGCTGGTTAGACCCGGTAAACTACTTGTCAGGCATTGTCAACAGATTAAACCCTGTTGGAAAAGCCCAAGGGTGCTGATATCGGTGCATGGGGGAGTAATGTGCGCGTTGCTCCCATGTTCACGGATGGGGTGTGCCAGGAGGAGGGATGCCGATACGTAGGAGACCCTTTTTTTTTTTATTTTTTCCGGCTTCTTCAGCTTAAAGTCAGCGGGCAGAGACATGTGTACAAGTGGTGAGAATGGTTGGAATTTTTTTTTTCCCACCCTTCTCTTATCTTCTTGTTCTTATTCTTCATCTTGTGATGATCAGCACCGCCCTGACATGGAACGTATAATGTCTATAGGTCAGGTACACATCTTCAGCCTTAACGTGAGTAGCATCTTCAGCCTTAAAGCTAGTACGGTTTTGCAGACCATGCGCATCTTAGCACTTAAGGTCGTCTACTTGAGAGAGTCAGTTATAAGGTCGACTTACCTTGAGAGAGTCATAGCTACTCCCGCCGGTTACCGCTGCCTCATTTTTTTTTTTTTTTTTTTTTTTTTTCTTTCCTGCATCTTCTGCCTTATAGTCAGCGGCAGAGACATGTGTAAAGTGGTGAGCAAGTGGGGGAATTTTTTTTCATCCCTTTCTCCGTCTCCTTCTTGTTCTTTTTCATTTGGTGATGATCAGCACCGCCCTGACATGAAACATATACATGTCTATTGCGTTCGGTACACAATCTTCAGCCTTAAGTGAGTAGCTTCTTCAGCCTAAGCTTCTGTACGGTTTTGCGCTGCGCATCCTTCAGCCTTAAGGTCGTCTACCTTGAGAGAGTCTCGTAAGGTTCGTTACCTCTGAGAGATTAATAGCTACTTCCCGCCGTTTACCGCATGGCCCTTTTTTTTTTTTTTTTTTTTTTTTTCTTTCCTGCATCTTTCAGCCTTAAGTCTGCGGCCAAGAGACAAGTGTTTACAATTGGTGAGCAAGTGGTGGATTTTTTTTTCCCACCCTTCTCCTTCTCCTTCTTGTTCACTCTTCTTCTTCTTGTGATGTCAGCACCGCCATGACATGAACATTATCTTGTCTATTCGTCAGGTACAATCTTCAGCCTTAGGCGCTGTAGCATTCTTCAGCTTAAGCTAGTACGGTTTTGCGATGCGCATCTTCAGCCTTTAGGTCGTTCCTACCTTGAGAGAGTAGTTAAGGTCTTCTACCTTGAGAGAGTCATAGCTTCCCGCGTTTACCGACTGCCCTTTTTTTTTTTTTTTTTTTTTTCTTTCCTGAATACTCTCACCTTAAGTCAGCCGGCATAGAGAGACTTGTGTACACAGTGGTGAGCAAGTGTGGAATTTTTTTTCCCACCCTCTCCTTCTCCGTCTTGTTCTTCTTCTTCATTTGTGATGATCAGACCGCCATGCCTGACCTGAACTATACATGTCTATATCGTCGGTACAATTTCAGCCTTAAGTGAGTAGCATTTCAGCCTTATGCTAGGTACGGTTTCTGCGTGCGACGTCTTCAGCCTTAAGGTCGTCTACCTTGAGAGGTCAGTTAGGTCGTATACTTGAAGAGTCATAGTACTCCAGCCGTTTACCCGCCTCGCCCTTTTGTTTTTTTTTTTCTTCTTCCTGGCATCTTACAGCCTTCAGTGAGTAGCATCTCTCAGCTTTAGTCAGGGGCATTAGAGGGACTGTGTACAAGTGGTGAGAAAGTGAGTTGGAATTTTTTTCCCACCTTCTCCTTCTCTGTCTTGTTCTTCTCTTCTTCTTCTTGTGATTGGATCAGCACCGCCCTGACTTGAACATATACGTGTCTATAGCGTCAGGTACACATCTTTCACAGGCTTATGAAGTGAGTAGCAATCTTCAGCCTTAGGCTAAGTACGGTTTTGCGTGCGCATCTTCAGCCTTAAGGTCGATCTACCTTTTTGGAGTCAGTCAGTTAAGGTCGACTACATTGAGAGGTCATAGTACTCCCGCCGTTTAACCCGCCTGCCCTTTTTTTTTTTTTTTTTTTCCCTTTCCTGCTCTTCGCTTAATGTCAGGGCAAGGAGATAATGTGTACAAGTGACCGTGTGCCAAGTGAGTGGAATTTTTTTTCCAAACCTCTCCTTCTCCTTCTTGTTCTTCTGCTTCATCTTGTGATGATCAGCACCGCCCTGTCATGAACATATACATGCTATTGACTATGGTTCAACATCTTCAGCTTAGTGAGTAGCTTCTTCAGCCTTATGCTAGTACGGTTTTGCGTCTGCGCATCTTCTGCCCTTAAGGTCGTCTACCTTGAGTCAGTCAGTTAAGGTGCTACCTTGAGAGAGTATAGCTACGCCCGCCGTTTACCCGCCTGGCCCTTTTTTTTTTTTTTTCTTTCCTGCATCTTCAGCCTTAAGTCAGCGGCAGAGACTTGTGTACAAGTGGTGAGCAAGTGGTGGAATTTTTTTTTCCCACCCCTTCTCCTTCTCATTTTGTTCTTCTTCTTCATCTTGTGATTATCAGCACCGACCCTGACATGAACGTATACATGTCTTATAGCGTCAGGTACACATCCTTTTTCAGCCTATGTGAGTAGCATCTTCAGCCCTTAAGCTAGGACGGTTTTGCGCTGCGCATCTTCAGCCTTAAGGTCGTCTACCTTGAGTAGAAGTCAGTAAGGTCGAATACTTGAGAGAGTCATAGCTACATCCGCGTTTACCGACTGCCCTTTTTTTTTTTTTTTTTTTTTTTTTTTCTTTCCAGCATCTTCAGCTTATGTCAGCGGGCAGTAGGTTGTGGTACAGTGGGTGAGCATGTGGTGGAATTTTTTTTCCCACCCATCTCTTCTCCTTCTTGTTATTTTCTTCTTCTTGTGATGATCAGCACCCGCCCCTGACATGAACATATAACATATTACATGTCTCTTATAGCGGTCAGGTACACATCTTCGACTTAAGCTGTTGTAGCATCTTCAGCCTTAAGCTCTGTTCGGTTTGTGCGCTGCGCCTATCTTCAGCATTAAGGTGTTCTTCCTTGACGAGAGTCAGTTAAGGTTGTCTACCTTGAGAGTGTCATAGCTACTCTCCGCCGGTTACCCGCCTGCCCTTTTTTTTTTTTTTTTTTTTTTTTTCTTTACTGCATCTTCAGCTTAAGTCAGGCAGGCAATGAGAACAGTGTACAAGTGGTTGAGCAAGTGGTGGAATTTTTTTTCCACCCCACTTCTCCTTCTCCTTTTGTTCTTCTTCTTCATCTTGTGATGATCAGCATACCGCCCGCGTACATGAACATATACATGGCTTTCGCGGCAGGTACATCATCATTCTGTCCTTAAGCGGATGTAGCATCTTCAGCCTTAAGTAGTACGGTTTTGCGTTGCGAATCGGTCTGCTTAAGGTCGTTCTACCTTGAGTGAGTTCAGTTAGGTCGTCTACCGTGAGTGTGTATAGTTACTCTCCGCCGTTTCCGCTGCCCTTTTTCTTTTTTTTTTTTTTTTTTTTTTCTTTCCAGCAGCTTCAGCATTAAGTCAGCGGCAAGAGAGACTTGTGTACAAGTGGTGAGCAAAGTGGTCTGGAATTTTTTTTACCACCCTTCGCCCCTTCTCCTTCTTGTTCTTCCTTCTTCATCTTGTGATGTTCAGCACGCACTGACCTGAACATATACTATGTCTATAGCGTCAGGTACACATCTTCAGCCTTAAGTGAGTTAGCATCTTCGCCTTAAGTGTACGGTTTTGCGTGCGCTTACTTTTCCTTCTAGCCTTTAGGGTCGTCTACTTGAGAGAGGCAGTTAGGTCGCTACTTGAGTGTGTCATAGCTACTCCGCCAGTTTACCACCGCCTGCCCTTATTTTTTTTTTTTTTTTTTTGTTGCACAGTCCTGCATATTACAGCCTAAGTCAGCGGCAGAGACATGTGTAAAGTGGTGAGCAAGTGGTTGGAATTTTGTTCCCACTTCTCCTTATCCTTCTTGTCTTCATGCTTCATCTTGTGTTGAATCAGCACCGCCTGACATGAACATATACATGTCTTAGGTCAGGTACTCATACTTCAGCTTAACGTGTGTAGCAATCTTCAGCCTGAAGCGTTGTACGGTTTGCGATGCGCATCTTCAGCCTTAAGGTCGTTCTACTTGGAGAGTCAGTTAGGGTCGACTACCTTGAGTGTGTCCAAGCTTACTCCGCGTTTACCCGCCTGCCCTTTTTTTTTTTTTTTTTTTTTTATTTCTCTTTCCTGCATCTTCAGCCTTAAGTCATGCGCCAAGGGGACATGTGTACAAGTTCGGGGAGAATAGTGGTGGAATAAATAAATTTTTTTTCCCCCCTTCTCCTATCCTTCATGTTCTTCTTTCTTCATCTTGTGATATGATCAGCACGCCCTGACATGAACTTATACATGTCTATAGCGGTCAGGTACACATCTTCAGCCTTAAGTTGTGTTAGCCATTCGTCAGCCTTAAGCTTGTAAGTATTTGCGCAGACGCATCTTCAGCCTTAGGTCGTTACCTTGAGAGAGTCAGTAAGGTCGTCTCCTTGAGGAGGTCATAGCTAACTCGTCCGTTTTACCCGCCTGCCCTTTTTTTTTTTTTTTTTTTGTTTATTTCCTGCATCTTCAGCCTAAAGTGAGTTGCTTCGTCCGCATTAAGTCGGGGCAAAGAGGGGACCTGGTGTACAAGTGGTTGAGCAAGTGGTGGAATTTTTTTCCCACCCTTATCCTTCTCTTTCTTGTTCTTCTTCTTCATCTTGTGATGATCCAGCACCGCACCTGACATGGAACATATACATGTCTATAGCGTCAGGTACACATCTTCAGCCTTAAGTGGGAGTAGCATCTTCAGCCTTAAGACTAGTACGGTTTTGCGCAGCGCATCCTTCCCCAGCCTTAAGGTCGTCTACCCTTTGAGAGAGTCATTAAGGTCGACTACATTGAGAGTCATAGCTACTCCCGTCGTTAAACCGCATGCCCTTTTTTATTTTTTTTTTTTTTTTTTCTTTCTGCATCTTCAGGCCTTTAAGTCAGCGACAAGAGACATGTGTACCAAGTGAGTGAGAATGTGGTGGAATTTTTTTTCCATCCCTTCTCCTTCTCCTTCTTGTTCATTACTTTTCATCTTGTTGATGTTCAGCTCGCACTGATCATGAAACATATACATGTCTATAGGAGTCAAGGTACACATCTTCAGCCTTAGTGTGTTGCATCTTCAGCCTTAAGATTGTAGTACGGTTTTGTGCGGGCATCTTCAGCCTTAAGGTCGTCTACCTTGAGGAGTCAGTTAAGCGTCCGTCTACCTTGAGAGATGTCATAAGTTCTCCGCCGTTTAACGCCTTGCTCCTTTTTTTTTTTTTTTTTTTTTTTTTGTTCTTTCCGCATCTTCGTCTTAAGTCGCGGCAAGAGGAGCCTTGTGTTCAAGTGGTTGAGCAAGGTGGTGGAATTTTTTTTCCCATCCCTTTCCTTCTCCATCTTGTTTTCTTCTTCATCTTGTGGATGAGAAACTCAGCACCGCCCTGACATGAAATATACATGGCCTATAGCGTCAGGTACACATCTTCTGCCTTAAGTGAGTAGCATCTTCAGCCTTAAGCTGTACGGTTTTTGCGCTGCGCATCTTCAGCCTTAAGGTCGTCTACCTTGAGAAGAGGTTCAGTTAAGGTAGTCTACCTTGAGAGAGTCATAGCTACTCCGCCGTTTACTCCGCCTTGCCTTTTTTTTTTTTTTTTTTCTTCTTCTGCATCTTCAGCCTTAAGTGAGTAGCATCTCAGCCTTCTTAAGTCAGGGGAAAGAGAGACTTGTGTACAAGTGGTGAGACAAGTGGTGGAATTTTTTTCCCACCCTTATCATTCTCCTTCTTGTTCTTCTTCATTTCTACTTGTGTTTGATCTGCACGCCCTGACATGAACTATACATGTCTATTGCTGTCAGGTACACTCTTCAGCCTTAAGTGAGTAGTCTTCGCCTTATAGCTTAGTTCGGTTTGCGCTGCGCATCTTCAGCCTTTATGGTTCGTCTACATTGTGAGAGTCAGTTCAAGGAAGACTACTTGTGAGAGTCATAGGCTACTCCCGCCGTTTACCCGCCTGCCCTTTTTTTTTTTTTTTTTTTTCTTTCACTGCATCTTCATGTTAGTCGCGGCAAGAGACATGTGGGTACAAGGGGTGAGCAAGTGGTGGATATTTTTTTTCCCACCACTTCTCCTTCTCCTTCGTGTCTTCTTTTCATCTTGTGATGTCAGCACCGCCTGAATGAACATATAACATGGTCTATAGCGTCAGGTACACATCTTCAGCCTTAAGTGAGTAGCATCATCAGCTTCAAGCTAGTTACGGTTTTGCGCTGCGCCTCTTCTGCCCTTAAGGTAGTCTACCCTTGAGAGACAGTCACGTTAAGGTTCGACTACTGAGAGAGTCATTGCTATCCCGCCAGTTTACCCGCTGCCCTTTTTTTTTTTTTTTTTTTTTTTTTCTTTCCTGCATCTTCAGCCTCTATGTCTGCGGCAAGTGACATGTGTAAAGTGGTGTGCATGTGGTGGAATTTTTTTCCACCCTTCTCCTTCTCCTTCTTGTTCTTCTTCTTCATCTTGTGTGATCATGACCGCCTGACATGACATATACAGGTCTATAGGTCAGGTACACATCTTCAGCCGTAAGTGACAGTAGATCTTCAGCCTTAGCTAGTACGGTTTTGCGCTGCGCATCTTCAGCCTTAAGGTCGTTCTACCTGATGTGAGTCAGTTAAGGTGTCTACCTTGTGAGAGCATAGGCTACTCCGCCGTTTTACCGCCTGCCCTTTTTTTTTTTTTATTTTTTCTTTCTTCCTGCATCTTCAGCCTTAAGTGAGTAGCATCTTCAGCCTTTAGGTCAGGGGCACAAAGAGAGACTTGTGTACAAGTGGGTGCAAGCAAGTGGGGGGAATTTTTTTTCACCACCCTTCTCCTTCTCCTTTTCTTGTTCTTCTTCTTCATCTTGTGATGTTCATGCACCGCCCTGACATGTACATTTACATGTCTATAGGTCAGGTACACATCTCAGCCTTAAGTGAGTAGCATACTTCAGCCTTAGTAGTACGGTTTTTGTGCTGCGCATCTTCAGCATTAAGGTCGTTACCTGAGAGAGTCAGTTAGGTCGAATACCTTGAGAGAGTCACATAGTATCTCACGCCGGAGGTACCCGCCTGCCCCTTTTTTTTTTTTTTTTTTTTTTTTTTCTTTCCTGCATCTTCAGCTTAAAGGTCAGGGCCAAGTGAGACTTGTGTACAAGTGGTGAGCAAGTGTGGAATTTTTTTTCCCACCCTTCTCCTTCTTCCTTCTTGTTTCTTCTTCTTCATTTTTGATGTTCAGCACGCGCCCCTGACTTGAACATATACATGTCTTAGGCGTCTGGTACACATCTTCAGCCTTAAGTTGACGTAGCCATCTTCAGCCTTAAGCTAGTACGGTTTGCGCTCTGAGCATCTTCAGCTTAAGGTCGTTCTACCTTGGAGAGAGGTTCAGTTTTGGTCGTCTACTTGAGAGTGTCATAGCTACTCCGCCGTTTACCGCATGCCTTTTTTTTTTTTTTCTTTCCTGCTTCCTTCAGCCTTAAGGAGTAGTAGTTCTTCCAGCTTAAGTCAGGGGCAAGAGAGACTTGTGTACAAGTGGTGAGCAAGTGGTGCATTTTTTTTCCCACCCTCTCCTTTCTCCTTCTTTTTTTTTTTTTTTCTTTCCTGCATCTTCTAGCCTTAAGCATGGCGGCAAGAGAAAATGTGCGGTACAAGTGGTGGAATTTTTTTTCCCACCCCTTATCCTTCTCCTTCTGTTCTTCTTCTTCATCTTGTGATGATCAGACGCCCTGACATGTACATTACATGTCTTAATAGCGTCAGGTACACATCTTCCGCTTTAAGTGAGTAGCATCTTCAGCCTTAAGCTAGTACGGTTTTGCGCTGCGCATTCTTCTGCCTTAGGTGTCTACCGTGAGAGAGTCAGTTAAGGTCGACTACCTTGAGAGAGACATAGCTACTCCCGCGCTTTACCCGCCTGCCCTTTTTTTTTTTTGTTTTTTTTTTTTTTTTCTTTCCTGATTTCAGCTTAAGGTACAGCGGCAAAGAGACATGTGTACAAGTGGTGTGCAAGAGGTGGAATTTTTTTCACCACCCTTCTCCTTTCCTCCTTCTTGTTCTTCTTCTTCATCTTGTGATGATCAGCACCGCCCTGACTGAACATTTACATGTTTATAGCGTCAGGTACACATCTTCAGCATTAAGTGTGTAGCATCTTCAGGCCTTAAGCTAGTACGGGTTTTGCGCTGCGCATCTTCAGCATTTAAGGTCGTTTCTTGGAGTGAGGAGTCAGTTAAGGTCGTCTACCTTGAGGAGTCATAGCTACTCCGCCGTTTTTACCCGCTGCCCTTTTTTTTTTTTTTCTTCTTCCTGCCTCTTCAGCTTAAGTGTGTATGGATGATCAGCCACGCCCTCCTGACTTGAACTTATACAATAGTCGATAAGCGTCAGGTAAACATCTTCAGCATTAAGTGAGTTAGCATCTTCCGCATCTAAGCTAGTACTGTTTTTGCGTGCGCATATTCAGCTTAAGGGTTCGTCTACTTGAGAGAGTCAGTTAAGGTCGACTACCTTGTGAGAGTCATTGCTTCTCCGCGTTTACCCGCTGCCCGTTTTTTTTTTTTTTTTTTTTTTTTCTTTCCTGCATCTTCAGCCGTTGAATGTCAGCGGCAAGAGGGGACAAGTGCACAAGCGGTGAGCAAAGTGGTGGATTTTTTTTCCCACCCTTATCCTTCTCCTTCTTGTTCTTCTTCTTATCTTGGTGATGATCGCACCGCCCTGACATGAACATATATACATGTCTATAGCGACAGGTACACATCTTCGCCTAAGTGGAGTAGCTTCGTCAGCCTTAAGCTAGTACGGTTTGCGCTGAGCATCTTCAGCACTTAAGTCGTCACCTTGAGTCAGTCAGTTAAGGTCGACTAACGTGAGAGAGGTCATAGCTTACTCCCGCCGACCGGTTTACCGCCTGCCCTTTTTTTTTTTTTTTTTTTTTTTTTTTCCTGCATGCTTTTTTTTCACTTGAGTCAGCGGCAAGAGACATGTATACAAGGTGGATCGTGGCAAGTGGTGGAATTTTTTTTTCCCAACCCATCTCTTCTCGTTCTTGTTCTTCTTCTTCATCTTGTGATGATCAGCACAGCCCTGACATGAACGTATACTTGTCGATAGCGTCTGGTACACATCTTCAGCTTAGTGAGTCGCATTCTTCAAGCTAAGCTTAGTACGGTTTTGCGCTGCGCATCTTCGCTTGAAGGTCGTCTACCTTGAGAGAGTCAGTTAAGGGCGACTACCTTGAGAGAGTCATAGCTACTCGACGTTTACCCGCCTCCTGCCCTTTTTTTTTTTTTTTTTTTTTTTTTCTTTCCCTGCATCGGCGCCTTAAGTCAGCGGCAAGAGGTCATGTGTACAAGTGGTGAGGAAAGTGGTGGAATTTTTTTTTTCCCACTTTCTCCTTCTCCTTCCTTGTTCTTCTCTTCATCTTGTGATGATCAGCACCGCCCCTGACATGAACATATACATGTCTATAGCGTCAGGTACACAGCTTCGCCTTAAGTGCAAGTAGCATCTTCAGCCTTAAGTAGTAGGTTTTGCGCTGCGCTTCTTCAGCCTTAAAGGTCGTCTTACCTTGAGAGAGTCAGTTATGGTCGACTACCTTGAGAGAGTCATCAGCTACTCCCGCCGTTTACCCGCCTGCCTTTTTTTTTTTTTTTTTTTTTGTTTTTTTTCTTTTCCTGCATCTTCAGCCTTTTAAGTCCGCGGCAAAGAGGAATGTGTACAGTGGTGAGCAAGTGGTGGAATTTTTTTTTCCCACCTTCTCCTTTCTCCTTCTTGTTCTTCTTCTTCATATTTGTGGTGATCAGCACCGCCCGTCATGTACAGATACATGGTCTATAGCGTCAGTACACATCGTCAGCCTTAATGTGTCAGTAGCATCTTCAGCCGAAGTAGTACGGTTTTGCGACTGGCATCTTCAGCCTTAAAGGTCGTCTACCTTGAGAGAGTCATGTTACGGTCGACTACCTTGAGAAGGTCATAGCTACTCCCGCCCGTTTACCCGCTGCCCTTTTTTTTTTTTTTTTTTTTTTCCTTTCCTGATCTTCAGCCTTATAGTAGCGGCAAGAGACATGTGTACAACGTCGAGTGAGCAAGTCTGTTGGAATTTTTTTACCACCCTTCTACCTTCTCCTTCTTGTTCTTTCTTCTTCATCTTGTGCATGATCCGCACCGCTGACATGAACATATACAGGTCTATTGCGTCAGGTACACTTCTTCAGCCTTAGCGTGTAGCTCTTCAGCCTTTAGCAGTACGGTTTTTGCCGTGCGCATCTTCAGCCTTAAGGTCGTCTACCTTGAGAGAGTCAGGTATGGTCGTCTCCTTGAGAGAGGTCATAGTACTCCGCCGTTTACCGCCTGCCCTTTTTTTTTTTTTTTTTTTTTTTTTTTTCTTTCCTGATCTTTCAGCCTTAAGTCAGCGGCAAGAGAGGACTTGGTGTACAAGTGGTGAGCAAAGTGGTTGGAATTATTTTTTCCCACCACTTCTCCTTCTCCTTCTTGTTCTTCTTCTTCATCTTGTGATGATCAGCTCCGCCCTGACATGAACATATAAATGTCAATAGCGTCAGGTTACACATACTTTCAGCCTTTATGTGAGTAGCATCTCAGCATTAAGTAGGTACGGTTTTGCGCTGCGCATCTTCAGCCTTAAGGTCGGTCTACCTTGAGAGAGTCAGTTAACGGTTGTTATACCTTGAGTGATCATTGGCTTACTCCCGCCGTTTACCGCCTGCCCTTTTTTTTTTTTTTTTTTTTCTGCTTCCTGCATCTTCTGCTTAAAGTGAGTAGCATCTTCAGCCTTACAGTCAGGGGCATTGAGAGACTTGTGTACAAGGGGTGAGCAAGTGGTGGAATTTTTTTTCCCTCCCTTCTCCCTTCTCCTTTCTTTGCTTCTTCTTCTTCATCTTGTGTATGATCAGCACCCGCCCTGACATCGAACATATACATGTCTATAGGTCAGGTACCACATCTTAGCCTTAAAAGTGTGTAGCATCTCAGCCTTAAGTAGTACGGTTTTTGCGCTGCGATCTTCAGCCTTTAAGGTCGTCTACTTGAGTCAGGCAGTAAGGTCGACTAACTTGAGAGAGTCATAGATACTCCCGCACGTTTTACCGCCCTGCCCTTTTTTTTTTTTTTTTTTTTTCCCTTTCTGAATCTTCAGCCTTAAGTCAGCGGCAGAGACCATGTGTTAAGTGGTGGCAAGTGGTGGAATTATTTTTCCACGCTTCGCCTTCTCCTTCTTGTTTTCTTCTTCATTTGTGATGGATCAGCACGCCTGAACAATGAACTATACATGTCTATAGCCCTCAGTCCACATCTTCAGCCTTTGTGAGTTGCTGCATCTTCAGCCTTAAGCTAGTACGGTTTTTGCGCTGCGCCTTCTTCAACCTTATGGTCGTCTTCCTTGAGTCAGTCAGTTAGGTCGATCTACCTGAGAGAGTACATGCACTCCCGCCGTTTACCGCCTGCCCTTTTTTTTTTTTTTCTTTCTGCATCTTCAGCTTAAAGTCTGCGGCAAGAGACATGTGTCAAGAGGTGAGCCCAAGTGGGTGGAATTTTTTTCATCCCTTCTCCTTCTCCTCTGTTCTTCTTCTTCATTCTGGTGAATGATCAACACCGCCCTGACATGAACGATATAATGTCTTTAGCGTCAGGTACACATATCAGCCTTAAGTGAGTAGCTTCTTCAGCCTTAAGCTAGTACGGATTTGCGCTTGCGCTCTTCAGCCTTTAAGGTCAGTCTACCTGAGGAGAGTCAGTTAAGGTCGTTTACCTTGAGAGAGTCAATAGCTACTCCCGCCGTTATACCCGCCTGCCCTTTTTTTTTTTTTTTTTTTTGTTTTTCTTTCCTGCATCTTCAGCCTGATGTCTGCGGCAAGAGGACAGGAGTACAAGGGGTGTGCAAGTGGTGGAATTTTTTTCCACCCTTCCTCCTTCTCCTTCGTGTTCTTATTCTTTCATCTTGTGATGATCAGCACCGCCCGACATGAACGATACATGTCTATAGCGGTCTGGTACACATCTTCAGCCTTAAGAGTGTAGCATCTCAGCCTTTTAGTAGTACGGTTTGCGCTGCGCATCTTCGCCTTAAGGTCGTCTCTACCTTGTGAGAGTCAGTTAAGGTCGTCTACCTTGAAAGAGTATAGCTACTCCCGCCGTTAACCCGCCTGCCCTTTTTTTTTTTTTTTTGTTTTTTTTTCCTTTCCAGCTTCTTCAAGCCTTATTCAGCGGCAAGAGTGATTGTGTACAAGTGGGTGAGCAAGTGGTGGAATTTGTTGTCCCACCCTTCTCATTCTCCTTCTTGTTCTTCTTCTTCTTGGTGATGATCGCACCGCCAGTCATGAACATATTCATGTCTATAGCGTCAAGGTACACAAATCTTCAGCCTTAAGTGTGTAGCTATCTTCGCCTTAAAGCTTGTACGGTTTCTGCGCATGGCATCTTCAGCTTAAGGGTCTTACCTTGTGAGAGTAGTTAAGGTCGACTACCTTGAGAGAGCATAGCTATCCGCCGTTTACCAGCCTGCCGTTTTTTTTTTTTTTTTTTTTTTTTTCCTTTCCTGCATCTTCAGCCTTAAGTCAGCGGCAAGGGTATGTGTACAAGTGGTGAGCATGTGGTGAATTTTTTGCCACCCTTCTACTCTTCTCCTTCTTGTTCTTCGTCTTCATCTTGTATGTCAGCACCGCCCTGCATGAACATATACATGTCTAGAGCGTCAGGTACACATCTTCAGCCTTAAAGTGAGTAAGCATCTTCGCATTAAGCTAGTACGGTGTTTGTTACGCTGCGCATCTTCACCTTAAGGTCGTCTACCATTGAGAGGA
>JAFLJL010005459.1:0-5000 GCA_018398815.1 Conus ventricosus
AAAAAAAAAAAAAAGGTTGGGAGAAAAAAATCACGATGGCACGGAAACACGGAACTGCTGATTTTCACTGGCGGCAAAATCAAAAACAAAACACAAACACTCACACACGAAAAAACTTCTCTAGGAAAAGTAGCCGGGAAACTCCCTCAAACACACATACACACCCATCTCAGCTGTTTCCATCCACGTCGCCATTAAATCAGTGGGACTCGTCTTGTTCACCACAGAAAAAAATAACACACACACACGCCACACAAATCCACTAGCACTACATGGTTGTGACGTGTGGAAACCATTGGCCGAATAACTCCCATTGACGTGGGCTGTGTTTCCCTTCCAGCTCTCTAACTTCTCCTCTTTCGCTGTCACTCTCTCGTCAGCTCTCACACGCACACAGACACACACACACGCACAGAAACGGCCCCCACGCTTTTAGCTACTACGACTACTACGGCACGTGAAACCCGCACGCGCCAGTGGGGCACGCAACAGCTCTTCTGGTGTGTGTGTGTGTGTGTGTGTGTGTGTGTGTTAGTGTTAGTGTGTGTGCGTTTTGTGTGTGTGTGTAGTGTGTGTGATGAGAGAGAGGAGAGAGAGAGAGAGAGAGAGAGAGGAGGAGAGAGAGAGAGTGTGTGTGCGTGTGTGTGTTGTGTGCGTGGGGTGTGTGTGTGGGATTCAACAGCTGAGTGAGTGGCGTTCAAGATTCACGGACCCAACAGGTTAAACGCCCTAGTGATGATAATTGATACTCGTCGTGCAGAAGTTGGACTTTCGTAACAACGCGCAAAGCCATACACATGAAATTGATTAACTGAAATCAAATCGATTTTACTATTTCAGAAGAGGAATTATAATGTGGTCGCACACATGCCCATCGTACACAAAATAATCAAAGCAAAACACAGATAAATAAACATAACAAACAAACAAACAAAGCATGCAGCGTGTGTGCGAAATTCGCATAATTGGTATTTAAAGCGAGGAAGTGTAAGAGAAGCATACAGATTGCGCATCAGTTGAAATACATCTGTTCATGTGCATGCACGCGCGAGTACTCCCTTCCCCTCCCTTCCTCTTTTTGCTCTTCTGCTCACACACGCGCGCGCGCGCGCGCGCACACACACACACACACACACACACACACACACACACACACACACACAGTACGCACGCACGCACGCACGCACCCGCCCACATACACACACACACAAACTAAGTGATGGGTGAACCGCCAACGTTATACCTCTTGTGCTGACAATATAGTCACCCAGCTACAACGGACCCTAACTAAAAAAAAAAAATAAATAAAAGAAAAAACCCGGTGGGGCTGGTAACGCTCCTCAACTACCGGCAAGGCGAGGTCACCATTAACACCCTACGCAAAGGCCAGGTCCTCCCTCCCCACCACCCAACACCCCCACCCCCACCCGTCCTTTCCTACCCAGTCAAGACAGGCGAGAGACAGTGACTTAGCGAAACAGTCCTCCTTCCTGTCTGTAAAATCCAGTTACAGAGGGTTTTCCCCTCTCCCTCAAGGACGGTGAGGGAGATAATTTCGACCTCAGCGGACGATTTCAAATCCCGGACGTAATCACCCATCTGGCCCCCACCCCCTCTCCACTTCTTCCTCTTACCCCCCCCCCCTCCTTTCCTCCCCTCCCCCTTCCCTCGTCCCTTCCCCCTCCCACCATCCCTTTTCCCTTTTACCTCACTGTCATTACTCCTCTTTCCGTTTGGCTGGCCGGCGGAGCAGAGTTCGGAGTTAAAGCAAAGGTCACAACAGGTCAGAGTTCGGGGTTAAAGCAAAGGTCACAACAGGTCAGAGTTCGGAGATAAAGCAAAGGTCACAACAGGTCAGAGTTCGGGGTTAAAGCAAAGGTCACAACAGGTCAGAGTTTGGGTTAAAGCAAAGGTCACAACAGGTCAGAGTTCGGAGTTAAAGCAAAGGTCACAACAGGTCAGAGTTCGGGGTTAAAGCAAAGGTCACAACAGGTCAGAGTTCGGGGTTAAAGCAAAGGTTATAACAGGTCAAGTTCGGGTTAAAGCAAAGGTCACAGCAAAGTTTGAACAGATGATAATCGCTCTGGCTCTGTGAAAAAACAAACAAACCGTTTTCGAATGTGAAAAAGATGATTTTATCTTGGAATTTGGGATCGGTAAATTAGTTCAATGCCATGGGTCAGCAAAAATAGCAGATTGATGCGTAACTTTTGCCCCCAAATATTTCATCCTGGCTCTTAAGTCAGTGTCAAAATCTTCAGTGTTGTATACAATTGAACAGATGAACAGAGAGAGAGAGAGAGAGAGAGAGAGAGAGAGAGAGAGAGAGAGAGAGAGAGAGAGAGAGAGAGAGAGAGAGAGATGAAACAGAATTAGCATAGCTAAAAGAAACTAGACTTCAATGTACAGCTTTCCAGCTTACTCCACTTAATGTACAATGCTATCAGGAGAAATGTTAAGAGAGAGAGAGAGAGAGAGAGAGAGAGAGAGAGAGAGAGAGAGAGAGAGAGAGAGAGAGAGAGAGAGAGAGAGAGAAAGGGGAGGGGAGAGCGAGAGAGAGAGAGAGAAGAAGAAGAAGAGAATACGAATATTTAATATTTTTATTGAGGGTAAAATGGATAAACTAATAGGTTTGTGTGTTTTTTTAACACCATGCCCTCACGAACAACAGCAGCAACAAACAATATCAAAATGAACATTATACATGACACACGAAAAGGAAACAATGAACAAGCTTATAACGACGAAACTAACAGAGAGAGAGAGAGAGAGAGAGAGAGAGAGAGAGAGAGAGAGAGAGAGAGAGAGAGAGAGAGAGAGAGAGAGAGAGAGAGGGGAGACAGACAGACAGACAGCCTACATTTTGCCCCACCGTTTGAAACACGCCCCGCGAAAGATTACGCAGCAACAGCAGACTGACAATAGCAACCAAACTCACCCCACCAGGAAATGCTCAGTAGCATTCAGTGTATACTTTGTTTGATTTTTCTCATGGGAAAAATCTTGTACAGGCAAAAGATAACACGGGATGACAAAGCAATTTATGACCATGCTGTTTTGGCAAAATGGCAGGGTTGTGAAACATGTGGTCTGAGACAAAGGGAAAATTTCCATGTGGCATGGGTGACATGCGACTCACTGACTGGTTTCCCTACTGTAAAAGCAGAGGACTAGGGAAAGTCAGTTTATTGGCATATTTATTTCACATTGTTTTCAGGTTACTTGTAACATGTGTTGTTGATTTTGCAAGTGTATTTTTAATATGTTTGAGATGTTGTGGGTTGTAGTTTAACTTTTCTTTTCAGCCATGGTTGTCTTTTCAGTATCATGTGTAGCCATTGATTTAATGGAAGAAATTAATGTGGAGAGATCCGACAGAAAAATCACTATGTTTGTGTTGTTTTTCAGACGATTTTTTCCTCATCTGGTGAAGGCCAAGGCATCTATCTGTCTATACTGGGATAGGTACGGTCGTCTCGTTAGAGCCCTGTTCCATTTTCCCCGTATGGCCGATTGATGTCAGCTAGCCGATATAGTTTGAGCCTTAATGGCACTGGACTCTAATGATAATCACTGGTACCCTAATGGCGCTGGGTCCTAATTGTACTGGGCCCCTAATGGCGTCGGATCCTAATGCTACTGCAACGTAATGGTATCAGACTCTAATTCGACTGGGCCCTAGTGACATATTCCCCCAGGAGTAAGGTATGGAGGTAATCGAAGCTACAAGATCGACAAATAGAGAGAGGCGAGACATTCGTTACATCGAGAAGTCGTTTATTTGACTGATGTAGCTAATCATCATCACGTCTGCTCAGGAGGTTGTGGTTTTGTGTTTGCCCCTTCCCCCCTCCCCCCCTCTCTCTCTCTCTCTCTCTCTCTCTCTCTCTCTCTCTCCTCTCTCTCTCTCTCTTTCTCTCTCTCTTTCTCTCTCTCTCTCTCTCTCTCTCTCTCTCTCTCTCTCTCTCTCTCTCTCTCTCTCTCTGTATGTTTTGTTGGTCACCCTCATCTGTCAGCAAGTTTGTCTGTCAACAAGCTCACGCAAAATGTTCCCAACCGACTCTAACGAATCTTGGTGGAAAGGTGGTGGAATACAAGCTGAGGAAGAGCGTATTAAATTTGGGTGCGGATCCTCTGGATCGAAAAGCAAATTCAGGGTTCCCCGCCCCCCCCCCCCCCCCCTTTTTTGTTGTTGATGGTTTGTTTGTTTCGAAAAAAAGGTGGCTTCATTATGGCAGTAGTCTACGCTCTCCTAAATGCCCGTCTTGGTACCTTCTGCCAAGCAGATTTGAAGTTAACCTGCATCTGTTGGTTGGTTTGTTTGTGAAGATTTGAAGTTAACCTGCATCTGTTGGTTGTTGGTTTGTGAAGATTTGAAGTTAACCTGCATCTGTTGGTTGGTTGGTTTGTGAAGATTTGAAGTTAACCTGCATCTGTTGGTTGGTTGGTTTGTGAAGATTTGAAGTTAACCTGCATCTGTTGGTTGGTTGGTTTGTGAAGATTTGAAGTTAACCTGCATCTGTTGGTTGGTTTGTTTGTGAAGATTTGAAGTTAACCTGCATCTGTTGGTTGGTTTGTTTGTGAAGATTTGAAGTTAACCTGCATCTGTTGGTTGGTTGGTTTGTGAAGATTTGAAGTTAACCTGCATCTGTTGGTTGGTTTCTTTCTTTGCTTGCTTCTTTTTTTTTTTTTTTTTTTTTTTTTTTTTTAGCGCGAAGACGCAAGAACTACTGAACCGATACTGATGAAACTTGGTGGAAAGATTAATTTTGGCTGACGGACGAAGCCATCAAAGATGGGGTGTAGATCGTAGGGAACGGATCCGGATTCAAGGGCGGGATCGGCGGGATCTGTCCAACGTTGGTGGAGATGTGGGCTCCTCCGTGTCCCGTTCTAGTTTGTGTACTTATCTACGCGCCCGTGTGTGTGTGTGTGTGTGTGTGTGTGTGTGTGTGTGTGGGGTGTGTGTGTGTGTGTGTGTGTGTGTGTGTGTGTCTGTC
>JAFLJL010005459.1:10000-13795 GCA_018398815.1 Conus ventricosus
TGTACTTCCTCAGACAGGTCTGCAAAAAGCTCTGGTACAAAATCTTTTGCCAGTCAAGACAACAGAAATGAATAAATGAATAGATGAACAGAGAAATAGATAAACATATAACAAAAAATAAACAGGTAGAAGCAGCATGAATTGCGAAATCCTGTTACAAAAATGAGAAGTAAATAAAAACGAAATCAATATAATGAATAGATAAATAAAAGAATAAATAAATAAAAGGACATAAAGAAAAGAATAAATAAATAGAGAAGGTAATAAACACATAACAAATTTGTAGAAAGATATCGGCAGCATGAATTGCGAAATCCTCTCGCTTCACGTTCTTTACTTTTTCTCCTGCATGACGTGGATTTTCCTGGCTGCGTGTTACTGAGGCGGAAACAACGAAACAACAACAACAACAAACAACAACAAACAAACAAAAAACAAAACCCTACGATGATTACTCAAAACCTTCAAACGGAAATTTCAAAGCGATTTTTTTTATCACACACACACACACACACACACACACACACACACACACACACACACACACACACACACACAAATAATTTTTTTTTTAATTTTAACTCAAGGGTTCTCTCCCTTTAAGCACAGTCCCTCTGGTACAGGTCCCAGGCAACGTTGTTGGAGCTGAGTTTTTTCCCGCTGACCCTTGACCCTTTACCTTTGCGTTTGGCGTCGTTGACCTCCACGTTCTCCGCAGTCAATTTACTCTGCACACTTCCGCATGCAGTACTCTGCGTCCCCAAAGAAATTGTAATGGTCGTAGCCATCGATCCCTGTCCCCTGGTACGTCATGGTGAAGGACGACTGAAGGTCCTTGCCTGGGCAATCTGCAGGGAGCTCCAGCTGCCATGGTGAAGTGGTTAATGTTGCGAAATCCCGGATGAGAGGTCACGGGATCGATTCCCAACAGAGCCATATGGGATTTTTCTGCTCCGACCGGTTCCAACCTAGAGCTAGATTTGCTACGGGTTCAGTAGGGAAGACTGGGACCACACAGCCGAGTTTCATCCACTTAAATAAATGCGTCTCTGACAGTGTTGCTCAATATCCTGACCAATACTGCAGGTGTCTGTTCATCTCGGGTCTGGTCAACCCCAGGACATCTCATGAAAGTAAGCATAGAGTACAGCCCTGTCGTGCAGTCTCAGACTAGAATGGAAATCCCTAGCGTCATCTTCATTATCCTCATCCTCATCGATCAAGCATTCAAACAAACAACAACAAAATCCTCACATTCTGTGGCCCTTCACGCCCTGCTCTCATGGTGACCTCAGCTTCGATGGCCTCTCCACGTCTGTGGCTTTAGTTTGATTCCGTCGGGGTCACCGGTATGGGCAAATATAATTATGGGGGCTGTCGTTGGATGGACGTGGTGGCGCCTTCTGGAGGGAGAGCTCACTCACGCCGGCACCACGACTAAGCAATTCTTGTCGTCAGTAGGGGGCTTCAAAGGTGGTGTTCTGCGTATGTTGGATCAGAACAGCGCCATGAAACACCACCGAAGTGATTCGGCAGCAGTGCGGGGTCTCCTCCAGTGGGATACCTCTGGACGACTTGACACTGACCGCTCCCTTTGGGTTCCGGTGCCAGGGCTGCAGCGAGCCGGGCCGGGCTGTGACTGTGGATGGGGGAAGGGGAGGGGAGGGTTGTGTATGAAATTGCACTGTACTGATGACAGTCTATCTGTTGTTCACACACCAATTGATGTTAGAACTTATTTCTAATTTTGTCTGTCATGTCAGTCTGTCCGTTGTTCACACACCAATTGATGTTAGAACGTATTTCTAATGTTGTCTGTCATTCGAAGCACAAGCACTTGTAGATGCATGAGCCTTAGGTGAATTACTCCTGAGCCATTCTTGAGTCATTTTAACAGTTCCGAGAGAAAAGAAAACGGTTTCGAAGATTGGTGCAGGAAAGTGCCTCCTTCCAACCGTGAAATGCTGATAGGAAAAACTACTCTATGACTCTGAAAGGGAACACACTCTGAGTCCTTCCCCCAGAGGAACACATCTGCCTCCCCTACTCGTCACAACGACGGACATGTTCAAGCCAGTGTCAACTACAGTAGTAGTACTACTACTTTCATTTTACGTCTTTTCACAAAATTGTGTGTGTGTGTGTGTGTGTGTGTGTGTGTGTGTGTGTGTGTGTGTGTGTGTGTGAGAGAGAGAGAGAGAGAGAGAGAGAGAGAGAGAGAGAGAGAGAGAGAGAGAGAGAGAGAGAGAGAGAGAGAGAGAGAAAACGTGTATGCTTGCATATGTGTGTGTATGTGTGTGTGTGTGTGTGTGTGTGTGTGTGTGTGTGTGTGTGTGTGTGTGTGTGTGTGTGTGTGTGTGTGTGTGTGTGCAGGTGTCGGTGTGTACATAAATTCACACAAAGACCGCCAAAATCATGTCATACCTAACCGGACTACGTAGCAAACAAGAGGTAACTTTAAAAACAAGATTAGTATCAGAAAAAAAAACCATCGATCACTGACATGCCTGAAAAACATGGGAAGTAGGCCTTGAGAGGCGCACGGCAGCTCTCCCATAAAATTGATGCATAATCGCTACACAGACGAGAGAGAGAGAGAGAGAGAGGAGAGAGAGAGAGAGAGAGAGGAGAGAGAGAGAGAGAGAGAGAGAGAGGAGAGAGAGAGAGAGAAAGACAGACAGACAGACAGACTGACAGACAGACAGGGATAGAGAGATGCTAAATAAAACCTAGGCGAAGCACCTTGGCAACAACTGCACGTCATAACTCAAACTTTCAACGACATGAAAATCGAATTCTAATTATTTGAATTCAAGATCAAACTGAAACATGAATTATTTCAAACATTTAATATAGCTGGATTTGGAAAAAAAGGGAAAACATGCATTTGAAAAAAAAAAACAAAGAAAAAAAAAAAAACAACTCCTGGTGCAGGTCCTTTTCCTTTGCTATGCCGAGCTCTTGTAAAACGTCGACGATTTGCTACGTGACACTAACGAAGTACAACAAGGAGAAAAAAAAATCAAAACAAACCCACTCTCCAATCCATAGGATAAAGAAAAAAAAAGAAAAAAAAGGAGACGAACTCGAGGCAGTTGAGTCTGCCATGGCTGCAGAACGATGGACGTGGTGGACTTTTCTACATACGTCAGGAAAGGCAAATCCCTGGTACGAAATCTTTTTTTTTTTTTTTAACCACTCACGACATCAAAAATAACAATTAAATAGAAAGATGAGAAACTAAACACACACACACACACACACACACACACACACACACACACACACACACACACACACACACACACACACCATATATATATATATATATATATATATATATATATATTATATATATATATATATATATATCTGTCAATGATGTTAAAAAGGAAGGTTAAAACTCAAGGTTAAAACTCGACAAATTTGTTTCTAGCGGCGTTGCGCTGTCATCAGGACATATATATATATATGTGTGTGTGTGTGTGTGTGTGTGTGTGTGTGTGTGTGTGTGTGTGTGTGTGTGTGTGTGTGTGTGTGTGTGTGTGTGTGTGTCTATAGCTTGCTCAGACTTGTGTCGATGTCCGACGGGTGGATTTCTGGGCCCCTGCTGTTTCACTCCTACAGATCGGAACGCAAACACCGAAGCGTATCCTGAATATGCGACGTGTCATCATCATCTCGAATCGGCTTGATGTGTTCTCCTGTGTTGTGTACTATGTTCATCCAATTCGGTGTTAGGTACGGCCAGTTCATTCGCGACACAAGTGGTACCGAGCAGCTCCAACTGTTCAT
>JAFLJL010005460.1:0-14964 GCA_018398815.1 Conus ventricosus
TTCGCGGGCCCCTCACCAGCACCGACCTCGAACCCGCACAGCTCACGCCTCAGTTGAAGCACTATCACGCAAGACGCTGTATCCGGAAGCACCCAGGGCGGCCAACTGTCTCTGAAGAAAGCCCAGGGGCTCAGCCATGCGCAGGTTTCCCTTTCAGGCGTGCAGGGCGGTTCATACCCAGGACCGAACAAAACAAAAAAAACAAACACAAAAAGCAGGGAGAAACGCTGTGTCACATTGTGCCGGCTACATTCGTACAGAGTCAGCTCCCAGGGCTGGGTCACTGCTGTTGGGTGCAACGGAACCAGCCCAACGTCAATGCCAAGGGATCTCAGATGCCCGGTATCGTGCTCGTGAGCGCCTAACGAGCACTGTGGCTGCCGGCTGTTTGCACAAACGGTTCCAGTGCGGCCCCAATGCTCCGCAAGCGATCCCTGAGACCGTGTGTATTTCAGAAACATCAGCCACTTTGTAGCTTGCTCAGCATGTTCTCGTCAGCGTCCCCCCTGCACCATCGCGACACAAAATCGGCTGAAATATCAGCGCCGGACGCTTCGCATCTGTGGTGCAACTATTTCTGCTAAAGAGTCTGGGCGGCAAGCATCCCAGTCAATGCCACGCTTCAGGCACCGTCATGTCGTCACCTTCCTGCATACGCTCTGAATACCCGTGCTTTTCCGGCCGCTTACAGGTTGTGCAAGCACAAGAAGCGCTGCAATTATCAAAGTCGATGCACGGGGCCATTCTGTGCTCTCGGATGCACCTATTTGCAGCCATTGTCAAGGGGAGGCGAAGAAAGTGCGACCTGCCGTGCGTTCGCGCCCCACCGAGTGCAATAGGAGAGCTGCAGAGGACACTTCGAGAGCTGTGTGACCAGCCCGCAGCAACGGGTGCCGGCTTGGTCTCTCTGACAAGTAAGCTCGGCCGCTCGAGCAGTGTTGAACGGCCATCGGGTGCTGACACCCAAGCTTGTCGCCCCAAGCGGCGCACTCTGCTGCCTGGCATTCGAAGCTTGCCCGAAGAGAGCGCAAACCTGTCGCCAGCACTGCGCACAAAGGACTGCGAGACCAAGCCATCCGAACACATGCTTGCACTCTCGGCTCGTTGCTGCGACACCTTTGCTAGCTCAGGGCGGCGACGGTGCTTTGCGAAGCACTCAGGGGCTGGGATTGGCACCCTAACCCCTTTTCGGGCGCAAACGAGCTAGGCGCTGCAACCTCCTACTGTAACAACGTTGCCCTCAGCTGCTGCTGTTGGTGTAGGGGGCCCGATACTGGCGTACTCGGGCGCGAAGGTGGCAGGGCAATCTGCCTCCTTGCCGGGTACGCAAAACAGTGAAGGCTGCTGCCTTGTACATGCACCGCCTATCGGCGTGGCCCTGCGGGTGGGCCGCGCGACACCCGAGCGAGTTGTGCGCCGCTTTGCTGAGATCAGGCGTCTGATTGCATCCGCTGAGGGGATGTGCCTCTATCGCTTGCTTGCACATTCCGCAGTTGATTCAGGGAACTGGAAACAGCAGCGCAGAGCGCAGAGTTCCCTTTTGCCGCCTCTCACTGAGAGTCTCAGGTGCAAAGATACTTCTGGAAAAAGGTCTGGGTCTGGAGGGGCAGTGCGGGGGGAAATGTGACTGCATGGTCTTGCGCTCCCGGGCCTGGCGGCCCTGCAAAGGAAAGCTCGTGGTTATACTGCAATTATACATGTGCCCGCATGATTTCGATGCGGCACCCCAAGTTGAAGGTTCCCAAAGGCAACAAGATATTTGCTAGGGGCCTTGTTGACAAGCGTATGATGAGCAGCTTGCATTGAGAAGCTTTCCCCGCAGTCTGTTGCTGTCTACTCGAGTGTGTTGCAGCGCACCTGTGTTGTCCATCAAAAATTGCTGGACACCTGAGACCTTGCGCCGCAGGGCCGCAGCATCATGCTGTGCCGCCCCCCCTCCCCAACTGCCCTCTGCCCTTCCAGCCCAGCCACCGGCGTGGTGAGGTGAAAATCTGGTCTCCCACGCTGTTGGTTGGCGTCAGCGCCTCCGATGACGCTAGCACGTCGCGTCTGCATCTTCAGGGTGGCGGAGCTGGCGCAGGGGGCGGGACCTCGACCCCGGCCGGTGATGGCCACCGGCGCGCAGCAGCGTGTCCGCGGCAAGCACGGCCCACGCCAGCCAAACGCGTTCTGCCTGATGCTGCCTGGTCACCTTTCGAGCTCTGACCTGCGGCGTGCTCATGGTGCCCACTTTGTAAAAGGCTCTGGGGGACGAGCTGCTGCGGAAAACAGCGTCCACATGCACCGGGTATGTGCCGGCACCGTGTGAGCTGTGTATGGGTGCGTATGGGCATATGCGCTGAACGCAGCCGGAGTCTGCTGTTGCCGGTCTAAAGCGCGTCCACATGAATGCACGTGGAATCGCTTTGGCTCTGCGTCGCGTGCCGTGTACGATCTCTCGAGGTCGCAGGTCTACGGGGCAACTGCTCGGGTCCGCTGTCCCGCCGATGTGGTGGCAAAGGTTGATGCTTCGCTCCTTGTCCGTTTCTACAGGAGCTCGCGCGGTCCGCAACAGGCCTGTAAGAAGTGGCAGGCTCAAAGCGAAGGGGTGCAGAGCCATGGTTGTGTAAACTGCAAAAGTGGCAGATTTCAGGGCTGCAAAATGTGTCTGACAGTTTCTGAGGCTGCCTACCGGACGCGCAAGTTTTGATAGCAAATCTTCGGTGCATTTTTGCTGTGTCAGTGGCCAGGAGGTGTCGGACCTTGGAGGGTGGCAGGGTGCGACTCGAAGAAGCGTGGCAAAGGGCGGGGTTTGGGCGCCTAGAGGCTTGCAGCAGCACTTTGGGGGTGCAAAGGTAGGTTGCAGAGCGGGCCGCTGGGAGGCTCCCTGTCAAAGGGCGTTTCCCAGGCGGCCTTGCTGGAGTTGAAGAAGCAATAGAGCAGCATGCTCGTTGCGGCATCGCTTCCACGTGCTATTGTGCGTTTTGCGGTGCAGGCGCCGCGTCCAATTGCGCACCCGCAGGCACGTGGGGACGATTAAGAGGGAAGCCTCTGTTCTATAGCGAGCAGGTCTGCAGCATGGCAAGCTGTCTCGAACAGGCGAAGCCTGCATGGTGGAGCGAGAAGCAGAGAAGAGCTTCGTCCGTTCAACACATGCGCTTCCACAAAAATAGCATGCATTTGAACAATACTGGCGTCTTTGGTAGGCTGCGGTGAAGCCACCTTACTGAAATGGCTGTCCAACGCAACTGCTGTTTGCAACGCTCTTTCGCGGGCCGCCCGCTCACTCGCATCCTCCTCCACCTCGCTCTGCCGAGACATGCAGAATGATGCAGCCCCTAGGAAAATCATATTTTTGGGGGCGCCCCTCAAGACGCGCAGCGCTGGACACCAGAAATTGTTACTTTTCTCGATGCCACTCACTCCGGCAGGCAAACGCAAAGCCTCGCCAACGGACAAGCTTTGCACGCTTGACCCTTTCCCCCGATTTAGGCAACTCCATTTGGAAGGGTGCCGCGCGGCTTTCGAGATAGCTGCATCGCATGAGCCTCTATTTAGCCCCATGGGCTTGTCTCGCCATCTCGCGCACAACATCCACGCAAGAATCGATAAGACGACGCCACAGCACCGCGAAGCATTCAAAACGACATTGAAATTGGCCCCCCACTGCATTCTGCGAGCAGCGTTCGGCCCGCTTATTGCTGCTGAAGCGTCGCACCACACTCCGATTGCCCTCGACGAGCGCGAAGCTGTCCTCCGAGATGCACAAGCCACACGAAAAAATCATGCTTTCCATGTCGAGAAAAAATCTTGTCGTTGTTATGTGCTGCGAAGCAGCGTCTCACCAGAGTGACAAGGGCACGGAAACGAGTGCTTGCTGCCCCAGAATCCTGCATCCGCCGCACATGTCCATGATCATACTTTGGGCACATCGTGTCTTTACCCCTCTCTCGGGTCAGGGCAAATGGCGCAAAGTGCCGCGGCGGGTTAAATGCGCTGGATTGGTCGCAGCGCTTGGTACTTGTATTTCGCGCTGTCTGGGACAACCGGCAAATGGACGTTGGCACAGCCTTTTTGGGGGTGCTTCCCCCGCTTTTGATGACTCATTCAAGCCGTCGTGGGCGCCCCGTGTTGCGCTATACCGGTCAATGTACCTCTCGTGGGTGTTCGAATCCAGCTTCGGCACGCAGGGCACGTGCACTGCATGACTGCTTCTCGCCCGCCGAAGTTCGTGTTGACTGCCGGCCCCCGCGGGGCCGCGCTGTCGGGAGAGCTTGGCGTGCAGCACAGCCCGGACGGCGGCGTTTTTACAGGCAAAACCTTTAGGGTTTTGCGTCTTTTGTCGAGAGTGTTGTGGTCGATCACACCTCTGACACGGGCGCGCGGCGTGGAGAAAGCAGCTCGGCCTGCCGCTCTGCACCCAGTCCCAGCTCCTCGATCTGTGCATGTGCTTTACACATGGCACACGTGCAGCGGGGCGTTTCGTGGACTGCCTCTCAGCGAGTATGCGGGGTATGGAGCCATGCGTACTGGCGGGGTAGCCTAGCTTTGTGGTTAGGGACGGGCAGGGGCCATCACGTGCAGGGAGTTGGCCAGCAAGACGCTCTTGCCGGTGACACTCGTGATGGCATGGTGGCTTCAGGCTCCAGGCCACGTCGTTTCTGTGGAGGCCGATGCGGCGCTTCTAGCGGGCGCCGTGCAGGCAGAGGCAGCAATGACACGCAGATCAGGACAGCCGGCCCTTCGCTGGCGTCTCTGGCACCGCTGGCAGCTTGGCGGGCGTGCACGACGTTCAGTACCGTGTATGGCTCTGACACTGCTGCGTGTGTCGTGTAAGAGGAGTTTGAACCGGCTCTGGGATGTGGCAAGTGCAGTCAATCCTGCTGTCCAGACGGCTTGGCCGGGGCCTTCCAGGGGGCCCTGTGACTCGGGACCTCAGCCGGCCGCAGGTATGCTCCCGACTCTGCAGCGTGGCATGCGGACCCCCCCCAGCGTGGCTCCTTTCCGCCTGAGCGAACCCACAACTTCGAATGTCCATGGCGGACTTCTTAGCGTCGTGAGATCGGGCAGCTGCTACCGCTGTCCTCGGCGCGTGTGCATGTGCCACAATGCATTCAACGGCCTGGCGCCGGCCAGATCACGCACAAAGTTGCTTTGGGAGCCGCAGGATGGAGAACCAGTCGCCATAATCTCTAGCTTGGGGCCTGGCAGCGAGTCCTGAGCAAGGTGGTGTGATTCGTAAATGGAGCCGTGTTATCTCGCCATTGCAGAACTAAGCCGGGCCTCCACGGCATGCTTTCGTCGCGGCGATATGCTTGCCATGTTGCCGGACGGACGCCTGGTGGCATTAGATTCGGACGTCGCCCACGCCTGGGCACCGTCATACGCCAAGGGGGCCAGCGAGGGCCGATGTGATGTGGCCGCAAGGTTGCGCACGTCGAGGGTGCCTCCTTTAGGTCGACCGGCGAGGGGACCGGCGGTTAAAAATTCTTGCCGTTGTCTGCGGAGTCTGCCTGCCTTGCAACAAAAAAAAGGCACTGTGGCTTCTGTGTCAAGAGGTGACCACGACTTTGTAGCGTCCAGCAATGAGCTCGTGCCCAAGGGCGCCTTAATTTGGGGCGCTCTGGTGGAGTTTGAGCTGTGCCCTGTGCAAGGGCAACGGGGTGTCCATTCTGCGTGCATGGTGCCGTTGTTGCGACACACCTGCTCGTGTGTGAAAGAGTGTCGCACTGTGGCGGTGGAGACCCCAGAAGATTAGCTCGTCGGCTTGCTCTGTGTTGAGCGGCTCGTCGGCTTGCTCTGAGTTGGTTCGTGTGCTTGTTCTTTGCTGTCTCGTTGCTGTGCGTTACAAAAGACAGGGGGAGTAAAAGAGGAAACAACGAACAGCGCCAAGGAACACAGAAAGGCTAAGAGCAAAACCGACTCGATGCTGTGGGAATCTGGGGAAAACCCATCTCGGCAGCCGACTCGCCGGCGCCTTGCACGCCGTCGAAACCAGCACCCTTTAAAAGCACCGGTGCTACGCCCTTGTCTACCACCCCGGACGGGCTGCTTTGGGCCCCTCTCGTTAATGAGCAAGATTGTCGAGGAAGCGTATGAGCACCTGTACCTTGCAGCATGGCAACTTGCAGCATGCATAGCATCGTCCAGAATTGCCAAGCAGCCCCTCAGCAACATCGTCGCTACTTTCCGGTCGATCGAGAATCGCTATTGCCAGCGCCCACGTTGAGGGGCCCGCTTGCGCTTGTGCTCGAGCGTGTCACTACGCGGCCGGCTCGTCCGTTTGTCGCGAGCTGCTGTGCTTCGAGCCTTGAGGATGGTGAAGCCACGGTCCCGCATGTATCCCCTAGCGCACCCTAGCAAGCGCTAGCACCCGTACGAGGGGAACTGCAGGCTCACGTGGCTGTCCGCACAATATGAATATGGCGCACACCCACGGAGCCAAGGGGGTCTTTTCAAGGAAAACGGGGCCGTGCATGCAGGCTGCTAAATGCTCACGAGAATTCCTGGGACGTAGCACGCAAAAATTTACTCAAGGCATGCAGACGCAGGTGGGTCGCCTCAATGATGCAGCACCTGCAGGGTTGCCTTCTGGGAACCAGCCGTCCGCCTCATTTGTAGCAGCCAAAAAGTCTGAGCTCCCCAGGAGCTCGGCAGCCCCAAATTGCAGAGGGCATAGGGGCTTTGACTGATTCGAGCCGCCATCATCAACTGGCTCGAGGGCTTGCTACGGTGCTTTCCCCTGCGCCAAAACTGCCGCTTCTTCCACGGAAGCCTGCACTATGGCTAAGCTTTCAATTCTTTCAAAATTCATGTCCACGAGAGCACAGCCGGTTGGAACACAATGAGCGGAATAGCAATGTCTAAAGAAAGGGGTTTACAAGACGCCAGCGTCCTGAGGCAATCCAACGCACCTCCCGCACGGACAGAAGCGAGCGCCGAAAGCCTTCAGCGGAGTTAAAGGTGACCGTGGCGGCGTGGTTGAGCACGTACGACACCGTGGCGAGTTAATCCGGCTCTGGGCGCTTCGGCAACAGCGCTGTGGCACCAAAAGCCTTCACGATGCTCCGTCAGCGCACCATACCACTCAGGCGTCGCGCCCACCCAAGCCCATCGAAGCAGTTCGACCACGAGGTCGTGGCAGTTGGACACGGCGTGATTCGCGTCTACGCAGCTCGCGTCACCAAAGGCAGCCACACGACCGCGGCCGTGGGGGCCCGAAGCGCCTGACGACGTGTTCAGTCCCCCCTTTTCGGGGGCGGCGTTTGGCCGGCGCGGCACGGCTTTGTCCACGAGTGTGGCCGAGAGGGTTGCAGAGCCTGCCGGTGCCCGCACTATCGACGTACCCGAGGCGTACGCTACCTGGTGCGCCGTGCCGACGCTCACGGGGCCGTGCAACACGGTGGATCCAAAGGCGAGGCCGAAGGGCTCCGTGAGGTCGTTCACAGCTGGGATGTTGGGGCCGCCGGTGACAGGTGCCACCAGGAACCGCGTGTTGTCATCGTAGAAGCGCATGCGCGGCCATAGCGTCGGCAGAGTACCACTCCGGCAGTAGTACTAGCCCCAAACCCTTTCCGCTGATATCCTGCAGCAGCCCGAGTGTGGCCACCCCGGAGCTCAGGCATGTGGGAGTGGCTAGGTCATAGGACGCCATCATCGATTCGCCACGGTGCGCACCTCAGAGAGCTTGGACACCTCCTCCGGGTAGAATTCATCCTCCGAGTCCGCTACGATGAGAGCTCCGTACTGGCTCGCATTGAAGCACGTGTACGGCGATGCGAGGATCTCCACGAAATGTTGTTCTCCCGCAGGTGCGTGTAGAGCGTGTGGTAGTTGGTGATGAGATGGTCGCCGTGCCAGTCAAGGATGTCGGAGCGTACGTCAAGGTTTTCGCGGGGCCAGGTATGCGGGCGGATACTTGACTGAGTGGAACGGGGCCCCACAGGACGCGCAAAGGGCGCGTGGGGTGGGCACGATGGACGCCTTAACGGGCATGCTCACTGTGGACGTGCGTGGCACCTGCAGGATCAGCCGGTTGGCGAGTTGGGGTTGGCAATCCATTCAGGCACGAAAAAAGCGGTGATGCCTCGCCGACAGGTAGAGTGCAAAAACGTCTTGGCCGCATTCGAGGCGATTGAGGCGAACGAAGCCCAGCAAACACGCACCCGCTCGCCCCTCCCCGGGGACTTTCCATGTGAACTTGACAGTGCCCTGCGCGTTTCCCCGTGAACTTCGCGCCTGTGTCCTTGACCGTGATGTGCCCGCGACACGTGGCCCTCCACGGCCACAGCGCATCAGAATACGTGAAGAGGACATCCAGCAGCTGGCCGCCCTTGTCCACAGGGATCCACTGGGGGGGTCAGAGAACGTGCCATATGCGCCGAGCCCATTGAGCACCGTGGCGTTGAATATGATGGGCTGTGCGGGGCGCGACAGGCTCGCATGCATATGGCCACATGTACGGGCAGCTGGTGAGGTCGAGCTCCGCTGGCACGATGGAGGCCCGCAGCTTTCCCTGCGAGAGCACCCGCTTGCTGCCCTCGGGTGAGCTTGCCCTGCACGCAGCACGTCTTCGGCAACATGGGACGCGCACCAATGAAGTCTGGGTGAGCGGAGTACCAGACACCGAACGAAACCGAACCGGTGCACTGCTTGATGCATGAGTGGCTATCCCTCCAACTGTGTGAACCCCCAGTGACTCTGTTGGGGCCCGCGGACGCATCGCACGCCCGATCTTTTTCAGACAGCTCAGCATATTCTTTTGAGGTGAGGCATTGAAATCGTGGGGCATGCAGCAGTGTGGCATACCCCTCCCTGCTCGAACACGTTCGGGCCCGGCAAGCGCGGGCGCCCTCAATGGGGAGCTTGTTTCATCGTAGCGGGATTGAGCAGCCTATCGCGTTTGGCCGCGGGCACAGTGGAAGCCAGTAGAACGACTGCGCCAGTGACCACCGGAGACGCAACCGACGTGCCGGACAGTGAGCGGCAGCCGCCGCCGATGCGGCTACCCTTCACGTCACGCCCATACGCCATCACATTCTGGCTTGCTGCCTCCGAAGCCTGCAAGAAGGTGAGCACGTGAGACGGCTTGATCAGAAACGCAAAAATGGTGGCGCAGCCTCGCAGCTCGTGCAGGGAAACACGTGGACGTGGAGCGCACCGATCGGCAGCTGCCACGTGTTCATTGCCACGCGAGCTGAAGCTTGCAATGTGGTCCGCGTAGTCAAGGCCCCCAACACCGATCACATCCAACTGATCTGCCGGATTAATTGGGGCGTGCCGTACAAAGGCCCGTCGTTGCCGATAGCGGATACCATGATGATGCCCTGCGAGTGATCTCAAGCACCTGTCTACAAAGGGCTGGTCCATGAATCAGGGCCCCCAATGGACAGTTGACGATCTGCATCTTTGTCGCGATGGCGTAAGTTGAACGCGTCCAGAAACCACGACGTGAACGATACCCGGTCATTCGTGAACACCTTAAATGTGGGATGAGTGCGTGGGGGGCGAAGCCAAGGCATGCGGGTGCCGTTTCCGCCAATGACACCCGCAACGAACGTTCCGTGGGCCGAAACTCGTCCCACCGTGTGTTCTCGTGCGTCAATTCGTGCGCTCCTCAAGGTGGTCGATGTGCGGATGCGGGGGTACGGATGCCCGTGTCAAAGACACCTGCATGCACCAATTTGGGAAGGCAACCCTGGTGCTGCTGGCCCACTTGGCGGCGGCAGGCGTCGAGCAGCCTCGGAGAGTTCCGCACCCCATAGTAAATGTCAACAGCGCAACAAAGCGGGCGCAACGCACCGACACGGATGCCCTTGCCGGAGTTCCCTGGCGCCAGATCGAGGGTGCTGCAAGCGCCGTCGTGACCTGCGCCTGCGTTGCTAGCAGCCGCCGATTGTGCCCCCCGTCAGCCTCTGCTACATCCTCGTCGCCAACTCTATGCAGTAACGGGCCCCACCGCTCCAGGTGGCGAGCTGGAAACGCGCCACTTTCGTGCGCTGTGACATTGAGACCGCCCCAAGAGCGGCTTCGGCAGCTTGCACGCGGCCGTGAGGCGAAAAGCGCTGCTGCAGCAAATGCCGCTTGTGCGTGTGCGGCAGCCCCCAAGGACGCTGTCGCATTCGTCTTTTGGTCCATGGACCAGGCAGTTCTGGGCCGGCCTGGCTGTTTCCCCAATCACCTCTGCACTATCCTTACCTTCTACAAATAGGCCCCGCCCCGGTGGCGAGGGCCCGGCCGGACGAGGGCTGCCCACAGCGTGAGGCCGCCGCTGTGCAGCCATCAAGCTGCTCGTTGCTATCCCCCCCACAAACGCTGCGAGCCTGAGCGCTGACCGTTTTGCCCCTGAGTCCGACGCATCGGCGTGGGCAGAGGTCTGCGTAGCGCTCTGTCCGTGTGCACATCACGAACAAATGACGCATGTTCCAGCGCCGTACGCAATGCCCTTTCTCTCCCGTGCTCCGCACCACCACTACAAAAATCAGTATCGTGCGTAGCAGCCAGATTTGGCCGTGGCGGAAGGTGCCACGAGCTCACGTCTGTCAGTGCAGATGCCACCTGCGCTTCTGCATGCGCCAAAGTTTGGTAGCTGTTCAGACGGACAATGTATCGCTCCGCCGGCGGCCAGCTATTTCTTGCCTCTGTATCGACAGTGGCTGTAGAAAGGCGCGAGAGTGCCCACAGGTCGGGTGTGAATGATCTCCCAGCACATCGCGGGTGCGGCCTGCATGCAAAACGTTCCAGTGCCAGCACTGCAATGAGCACTCTCGCGTGCCCGCCAACTCACAGCCCGTACACGCTCGCTTACACCGCATACTGCTTCACCAGCCAGCGCGGCGCACGACAAAGCAGTTGCATACAGCTGATCTATTGAGCAGCGCACCGAAGCACCCACTGGGCAAACAGCCCTCGCGCAACAGAAGGACCGTCAAGCAGCTTCGAAAGGGTATTACGGGCGTCCTGCGGGATTGTCGTTCCCATCCCGATGTGGCATGCTCTCAGCGGTTGCTCAGCGCACTTCCATGCTCGCGTGCTCGCGGAGAGCGCGCCCCGCATGCTGCTTGCGCGTGCGTGTTCTCAGACAGAACGTGCGGCCTCACTCAGTCGCGAAACGGACACGTTCGGCTCGCGATGTGCGATCGAGGAGCGGGAACGCCAGCACGCGTCAAGAACTGAGCTTCGCACTTGACGCTGAGTGGTTGACGCAAAACTTGTTGATACACATGCTGTGCCTCCTGCACAAGAGTACGAGCACTGCACAGCTGCCGAATGAGCATGGGTGCTTGGGTCGCGTGGACCGTGCCGAGCTTGCTGCGATTCTCCAGGGAGCACCCTGCCCGCGGCTTCTCGAGCGCTCGCGAGCGACCGTCGAAACGCAAGTTCGCTTCGCAACGCTTCCGGCACGCCGATGCATGAGCAGCTTTCTGTCACACACGCCTCGATTCAACCCGTTGCGTATCCAACATCGAGGTGGGCGATTATACGGGATTTGCACAAACCCCGCCATGTGCATTGCGAGGGCAGGGCTGCACAGTTGCACCCGCAGAACAGCGTGCAACCAGTTTTCTTCCGATCTTCAGCACACAACATCCGCATGAATAGTGAGAGTGTCGCCTGGGCTGCTCCGCTTCTTGTTCAGCTGCCACTGCCGACGGCACCGTTTGCCGCCTGCTGCGATGCAAGCACCGGCATATCAATACACTCTCTTTGCGGCGAGCATGCGGCGTGGAGGGCCATGGACGCAATTGAACTATCTTTGTGTCGAGAGCTGCAGGATGGTGCGCGCTCAATGGCCAGGAGTCGTGATGGTTGAGGTGGACACTTCGTGAGTTTGTCTGTGGTCCTGGTCCCGGCTGTCAAGTGTTCAGGAAGCCCTGCATACGCGGAGCAAAGCCATAACGGCATTCATGAACGGCAACAGGGTTCGATGTTGCCCATGCATGCAGCTTGGATTTGTGACAATGAACACCGAGCAACTGCCTATTGTGCCCGCGAACGCTTCTGTGTGCAACCGTTGCCAGTTAGGTGCCTCGCAGCACTAAAAAAAAGAGTGAGACAGCACAGCGATCCGATCCGTCAGCACAAGCAGCACGTACGTCGTCAGCACATGCTCTGTACCCACTCAGGTAGGAAGTGCAATGCAATGGTGCCCCGAGTCACTCGCACTTGCCGGCACACGTTTCCCTGTAGCATGTTGCAATCCGACAACCAAGAAATGTGCGAGGAATCGCCTTCTATTCTGCAGGGGAGGCCCCGTCAGCTCTAGATTCGCCCATTCTGGAGCCCGGTGTGCTGGCAGTCGGCACAACGCGAGGCCGTGTGCTCTTGTGCCGTGCAGGCCCCACGGGCTGGGCGCTCACTGGCACGCTGCTGAAACAGCGCCGCTCCTGGCCGCAAGGCCACCGAGGTAACGTGCGAACGTCTTTCTTTCTTTCCTCTACCTGTACCGCTAAGCTCGGCTCTTCGCTGCTTAGCAAGGGCAGGTGCAGGCATGCGAGACGTAGTAGTTTCAGCACCAGCACACACGTATCCACATTGGGTACACATGGACGCGATCCATAGAGCCCAAGGGCTGGTGTGCACTGGCACCTTGCGCTTGCAGGTCCATTGCACGTGCTCCTCTTGAGGTCGGCACCTCTTTGCCGTCGCACTGAGCAGTGGGGAGGTGTGCCTGGTGGCTTGTCAAGAGTGCAGCGACCCACGTGCCGCTTCTAGTTGGATGTGCGATCACACATGCCGCCCTCTGGCCAAAGGCGCAGCAAAGGCGGTGACGTGGCAGCCTCAGCCGGACGTGGACGTGGCCTTTTTTGCGGTGGTCCAGGACTCGGCGCTGTCTCTGTGGTGCCTGACACCGGGGTGCGAACATAGCGTGCCGCTCTTGCGATGCTCCCATACTGTGCGTTCTTATGCACCATTACACCACTTGCTTCAACCGAGATCAATGTGCATGTGCCAGCGCAGAAGCATCCGCGTCGTGGAGTCGCGGTCCGTGGCTGAGCCCAACTGCTCGTGCAAGAGTGTTGTGCTGCACGCAGGCTTGCCAGTGTATTGCCAGCAACATGGAAGTGCAGCAAAGGTAAGCGTACCTCAAGAAGCCATGATTTGTGCGGCTTGGGCGCCCTGCCTCGGCCATCTGCGAGAACGCATCGCAGTGGCTAGAGGTCAACATGTTCTCCTCTTAGAGTTTGCAAGCAGCTCTGATGCGGACTTGGCAAAAGCTGACGGGGATGCAGTCACTGTGTCCTCAGGCGCGTTGCTTTTGAGATCTGCTGTCGTGAAGCGGCCAATGCTGGCTGCGATTGGGTGCATTCTGTGTTGGCCATGTGACTCAAGCATGTGGTGCAAGTGCACAAGTCGGGGGTGAAGGAGAGCGTGCTTGTGGTCATTCAAGTGCCAGCCCATGCAATCTCGACGTGCACCTGCGCGAACGCATCGCCTCGCATCTGGTCACCAGAAGCTCAGTATTTCACATCTGTGTGCAGGTGGGGCGACGTACTGGAACACGAAAGCCGGTGTGTGGGCTCAGCTGGAGCTCAGATGGTCTGGAGCTGGCAGTTGCTTGCGAATCTCGCCATGGCACCGCCCCCTTGTACGTTTGGGCGGTGCAGCCCGACGGCGCCTTTGGCAACCAGCCTGACATCAGAGCACACAACGTGCAGTAGCTACGGCGCAGCAGAGGCGCCCCGACAGCGCGGATACATGCGCAGGCTGCAACCAACCGGCAGCTCTCGTGACTTGCGGTGGGAGTTGCGCTGGGTGCTTGCGTCACAAATGCTGGGGCGTTGAAGCGCACCATGGTGCGCCTTAAGGAGGCGAGCGGGATGATGTCGGATGAGGCCGTGGCATCCATGCCAGCCTATGCCCGTGGCAGTGTCGACTCGTGTTCGTTACCTGTTCATTACAGATTGCCAGGACGCGTACTGATAGGCAAGTGGACGATTTAGTGACTGTGCGTGGTCAAGATTTCGCCCCAAGCCTTCTGCAGGTAGCTTACAGTATAGAATGGTGTTTGAGCTGACCTTTGAATCGGCCGGAGCAGCGGGGCCGACCTTGGGGAAAGGGGAGTCACGTAGCGCTTCGCAATATTCGCACGCGCCGCGGCGAGCAGGCTGCGAGCAGGCTGCGAGCAATCTCCCTGATGCCCGTTTTTGGTGCACGGGACGCGTCCATGCGCGAGCGAACAGAACGCTGGAAAACAATGGCGCATCAGCATTATGTTGACTTTGTTGCAGACTGTTGGTGCCTGCGGCTCGGGGCTCCCGTTCTTGAGAAGCGTTTCTCCGACTCGTCGGTGGCTGGCACCTGCGCAAACCGCAGCACCATTGTTCTGTTCCACAGCGTTGCCATCAGCACGCACTGAGGCAAAGCACCCGAATGGCAACTGTTACTCCACCATGTGCGGGCTGCGCTGCCGCAGCGATGCGATACACCAGTGCGTTGCGTCTCTCTGCGTCCTCAAGCTCGCGCTGGCCATGACGCGATCGCACGACTGGTGCTCTGACAGAGAAGTGCACGAGATCGTCCAGGTTTCTCAGGCTGTATTCATGCCGACTTGTTCGTCGTCGATGCACCGCTTGACCCCTGTCTTAGTACGAGTTTGCTTTCGCAAGATGTCAGCGTGAAGCTCTGCTTGCACGGCACGTGCCAGACGTGAGCGGACATCAAGCGCCGCTCAGCGCGTCTCAGAGTGGCTCCAGTGTGCTTCTGAGAGAGGCGTCGGCTCGTTCGGGTGGTGCCACGCATTCTGTCGATCTGCCTGCACACGTCAGCAAGGTCGCCACGTTCGAACTCGCCTCGCGTTTCTCCCGCCATTTTGCCAGGAAGCACCTCTTGCAATTCGCTCGCTCTCTTGGTGCAGACATCAGGGCAGTCACTCACCGAGCGACCGTCGCGAGAGCTAAAAGACTGTCCTTCAATAGCAGCAGGAAGGGGTGCCAAGCACTGATTGGGCGTGTGGCCCAGCGAAGTGCCGATCTCTGCTGGCCC
>JAFLJL010005461.1:20000-21281 GCA_018398815.1 Conus ventricosus
TCTTCTTCCTTTTTCTTACTGCCTCTCCTCGGCCCCTCTCTTCTTCACGCTCTTGCCCCGTCCTTTTTCCTCTCTCTCTCTCTCTCTCTCTCTCTCTCTCTCTCTCTCTCTCTCTCTCTCTCTCTCTCCTTCTTCCTTTTTCTTCCTGCCCTCTCCCTCGGCCCCTCTCTTCTTCACGCTCTTGCCCCGTCCTTTTTCGTCTCTTCTCTCTCTCTCTCTCTCTCTCTCTCTCTCTCTCTCTCTCTCTCTCTCTCTCTCTCTCTCTCTCTCTCTCTCTCTCTCTCCTTCTTCCTTTTTCTTCCTGCCCTCTCCCTCGGCCCTCTCTTCTTCACGCTCTTGCCCCGTCCTTTTTCGTCTCTCTCTCTCTCTCTCTCTCTGTCTCTGTGTCTCTGTCTCTCTGTATCTCTCTCTCTCTCTCTCTCTCTCTCTCTCCCTCTCTGTTTCTCTATCTGTCTGTCTGTCTGCCTCTCTCTCTCTCTCTGTCTCTCTGTCTGTCTCCCTCTTTCTCTCTGTCCCTCCCTCTCTCTCCTCCCTCTCTCTCCCTGTCTGTCTGTCTGTCTGTCTGTCTGTCTGTCTGTCTGTCTGTCTGTCTGTCTGTCTGTCTCTCTCTCTCTCTCTCTCTCTCTCTCTCTCTCTCTCTCTCTCTCTCTCTCTCTCTCTCTCTCTGCCCCTCGCGTCTAGAGAATGTCTTTATACGGGTTCAAGACCACCCATCCTATTTTGCACGAAAATCCCCCCCTTTCAATCTAAATCACGTCCATCGCGTATCAGTTTTGGTCAAAATTAACACCTGTTTTACAATTAAAATTAACATACAAAAACCTCTAAAATTGGTGTAATTAGTACATTAAAACGGGGGCTTACGTGCTAGATAAGATAGGGTGATCGTGAACAAACATATTTACATTCTCTCCCTATAATATAAAATCTAATGGCTTACAGTACGCTCTTCTACTTCCAGCACTATTAATAAATCAGAACAAACAACTGGATTTCCGTTTTGATTAGTTATTTTATATTTAATGAATATATATCTACGCTAATTAATTCTTTAAATTGACTGTCTCCGCCATACTTATATAACTGATAATCGCAAAACCCCGCTGTAATTGCCGGCAGTACTCGCAGAATTGTAGATGGCTGCCCATAAATAAATTGCGGTCTGTTTTTAACTCCTCTAAATAGACATACAACATCGGGTGCATGAGAAAATCAGCCGGTTACTGCTAAATACTTTATAAATGCCCCATTCTACAATGCTGTGTGTTTTAATATGATATC
>JAFLJL010005461.1:24781-36584 GCA_018398815.1 Conus ventricosus
ACACTACCGTCCATGCCTGTTGTTCTGACGTTGATGACGTACCTTAGTTCTGCAAGACAGTTTCATCATCAACTGAATAATCTTAAATAAATCATATGTCTCTGAAGCCAAATCAAGCCAAAATAATGTAATGTCACAGCTCATCTATTCCCGCGTTTAGATTATGGCTGAAGGATAAAGAAGTAGACAGCCGTAAAATTGTATTAATAGTTATTGGCTATAATCTATCGTTGTCAGGTAACAAAGTACAACGTGCGTGTTTGGGTGTGCGGTAATGGTGCTTATAGCCCAGCTGGCCGCGAGGGGCCATATCAGGCTGTCAAATCGATGAAGCCAACTCTCAAATCAGTTTTAAAACAACAACAACAACACAACAACACAGCAGCAGCAGCAGCAGCAGCAGTAGCAACAACAACAACTCATTCACACAACCCTTTGAAATACACCTTCTAAATAGAAAAACAACTTATATTGTGTGTGTGTGTGGTGTGTGTGTGTGTGTGTGTGTGTGTGTGTGTGTGTGTGTGTGTGTGTGTGTGTTGTGTGTGTGGTGTGTGTGCGTGCGCGCATGCGTGCGTGCGTGGCGTGCGTGCGTGCGCGCGCGCGCGCGAAAAACAATAGTAAAGTACATCTATCCAGAGCAAAACAGTTCTTAAACAACTATTCTCGCAAACAGTATTTCCACGATTATGTGAACATTCCTATAAATCATGCTGCAAACACTGAGACCCAGCAGGTGCCCAGATTATGTGAACATTCCTAAAATCATTGCGCAAACATTGAGACCCAGCAGGTGCCCAGATTATGTGAACATTCCTATAAATCATGCTGCAAACATTGAGACCCAGCAGGTGCCCAGAAAGCTGAGGCCACTTTCCTTACTCTTCAAAGATGAGCTCTAAAATGTTGTGTTACAATCGTCAGCATTAGCGTGTACTGATTAAAACCATCTTAGATCCTGTAAAGATTGGAACTGAACACAATAAAGCGTTCAATCTTCAAACATCATTATTATGGTATGTTCCTCCCATCAACTGTAATACATTTCATTTAAATGAAAATCGTAATACTCAACAAAAAAACACACACAAAAACGTTGCTGTCCCTTGTCAAAATAAATCTCTAGAGATCGTGTGGTCAGTTCTCTGTAGTTTTACTGTGTATTTACATCTCTCTCTCTCTCTCTCTCTCTCTCTCTCTCTCCTCTCTCTCTCCTCCTCTCCTCTCTCACTCTCTCACTCTCTCCTCTCCTCTCTCTCTCTCTCTCTCTCTCTCTCTCCTCCTCTCCTCTCTCTCTCTCAATGATTACATCACTGACGTAGTTTGAAAAGAACATTACCAGCGCAGGATTTTGCCAGTTCATCATGAATATCTTACGATATCCCAAGATTCTCTCTCTCTCTCTCTCTCTCTCCTACTCTCTCTCTCTCTCCTCTCTCTCCTCTCTCCTCTCTCTCTCTCTCTCTCCTGATGTGACGTGTGTGTGAGTGCGTGCGTGCATGCGTGCGTGCGTGCGTGCGTGCGTGCGTGCGTGTGTGTGTGTGTGTGTGTTACCTGCCTGTCTGCCTGTCTGTCTGTGTGTGCGTCGTGTGTGCGCTGTGCGTGTGCGTCTGTGTGTGCGTCTGTGCGTGCGTCTGTGTGTGTGTGTGTGTGTGTGTGGTGTGTGTGTGTGTGAGTGTGTGTGTGTGTGTGTGTGTGTGTGTGTGTGTGTGTGTGTGTGCGCGCGCGGGCCCATCTCTCTCTCTCTCTCTCCTCTCTCTCTCTCCTCCTCTCTCTCTCTCTCTCTCTTCCCACCCAACAAACCATCTCTTTCTTTGTACACCTAGCTAATCAAATCAGCCCCATCTGTCCCATTATCTAGGAAAGTGGTTCATGTGCTAACCGATTTTCGAATGTCGCCTGATGGATAGAACAGGGAGATGGAATCACTTGCTTAGACCACGAGAGAGGCGTAGGAGAATGGATGCGGATTTGTCTCAAGGACCTCTTCCAACATCCCGTTGTGTTGCTTTACTGAATCTGTTGATTGCTGCCTTTCACTCGCGTTTCATTCATTTTGTCTGCTTTTCTCCTGCTTTCCCTGGCTGTCAGTCTTGTTGGTGATCTGGGCGGCTGCTGCTCTCTGTCTCTGTCTCTGTCTCTCTTTGTCTCTGTAACTGTCTGTCTGTCTATTTGTCTGTCTGTTTGCTGTCATTCTGTCTGTCTGTCTGTCTGTCTGTCTCTGTCTGTCTCTCTCTTTCTCTCCTCCTCTCTCTCTCTCTCTCTCTCATCTCTCTCTCTCTCTCTCTCTCTCTCTCTCTCATCTTCAGTTCGTCCATCCTACTGTGGTGTGTGTGTGTGTTGTGTGTGTGTGTGTGTGTGTGTGTGTGTGTGTGTGTGTGTGACAAGGACCAGATGAGAAAAAGCATCTTCTTGTTTGTGTTTACTCTTGGGATGAAGGTTATTAATCAATCATCAATCAATCATGAGTCAATCAATTAATCAATCATCAATCAGTTATGAGTCAGTCATCAGCCAGTCAAGCAAGCAAGCAAGCAAGCATGCAATAAAGCAAGCAATCATCATCAATTAATCAACCCAACCTATGAATCATAAAAAAAAAAATTAATCTCTCTCTCTCTCTCTCTCTCTCTCTCCTCTCTCCTCTCTCACCTCTCTCTCTCTCTCTCTCCTCCTCCCCCCTCTCTTCTCTCTCTCTCTCTCTCTTCTCCCCACTCCCATCCCTCCCCCCCCTCTTACTCTCTCCGTGTCTTTCTGTCTCTCTTCAGTAAGTTTTGTCAAAGAGACCTTTTCTCTAAATCTTTGTCTCATTTCGTGTCTTGTCTTTCTTTTTCGTTATCATGTTATCTAGCTAGGTCCATCACGCACTAGGATCTTAGGGCCCAGGAGGCGTGCCGTAGCGTTTATGGACTGGCCCACACGTACAGATAATTCCCTGACGGACTGAAACTGATCTCTGTCTATGTCTGTCAGTCTGTCCGTCTCTGTCTGTCTGTCTGTCCGTCCGCCGGACTGAAACTGATCTCTATGTCTGTCAGTCTGTCTGTCAGTCTGTCTGTCAGTCTGTCTGTCAGTCTGTCTGTCAGTCTGTCTGTCTCTGTCTGTCTGTCTGTCCGTCTGCCCCCCCCCCCCCCCTCCCTCTCCGTCCCTCCCCCATTCTGTCTGTCTGTCTGTCTGTCTTCTGTCTGTCTGTCTGTCTGTCTGTCTGTCTCTCTCTCTCTCTCTCTCACTCTCTTCTCTCTCTCTCTCTCTCTCTCTCTCTCTCTCTCTTGCTCGCTTGTTCTGTGTCCGTCTGTCTGTCTGTCTGATAGAACAGCAGTTGTACTAATAATAATGATCGTCGTCGTCGTCGTCGTCGTCGTAGTAGTAGGAGTATAGTAGTAGTAGTATAGTAGTAGTATAGTAGTAGTAGTAGTAATATGTGGTAGTATAGTATCGCTACTATTAGTAGTAAGAATTACGGTAGTAAAATCCTTTTTATTATCATCAGTACTATGAATGATGATGATGAGATGATATAAGTATATAGTTGTATCATCGTTGTACTACTACGACTACGACTACTACGACAGACGACGACGATGATGATGAAGAAGATAAAAGCACCCCCTTCAAACCAACACAATCTCGTTCCCACCACAGACCTAGCTGCCCTCCCCCCCCCCGTCACCGACGCTGTACGCCAACACCAATAGTACCCCAAAAGTGCACGGACGCAACGTGAGCCGACAAAAATAGAGCGGGCTGTCATTGGCATCGGGATATCACATGACAGAGCGTGCTGAAGAGGTCATGATATGACCCCCGGTGAGAGGCGTGTCCACCTGCTTGCCGAGGCGAGAAGCAGGATCTGATTATCGTTGTGGTGGGTGGTTGTTTTGACCCGATTCTATTCATTTTTCAATCTTCTTGTTGGTGTTATTTTGTGTGTCTTAAACCATGCAAAGCGAATGTTTCTCTCTCTCTCTCTCTCTCTCTCACTCTCTCCTCATCTCTCTCTCTCTCTGTCACGGTCGCTAAGCCGACGGCCCAACCACCCTTTCCCACACCTATTACACACTAGAGCAACAATACAGCACAATAACACAGCTTTACAAACATGCGCACTTCTTTATTTCACACACACACACTATGGCGCCACCACTCACGTCCATCTACAACCACACACCGGTATCCCCACTTCTTCACTGACCCATCCTACCCTACTAACGACCCTGAGAACCCTAACCTATACTAAACACACCAGTTGCGGTATATCACTGCGACCTAGGACGCAGAGATAGCCCGCACACGTGGTGGCTAACTAATAGGGACAAGAATAAACCCAAGGGACTCTAATATCTAAACTACTACCACCCACACCTCTCCCCAGGACCCACCCTTCTCTATTGACCCGGGACCACTACCGCACTGGTCACTGCGTCCCCTAAAGGAGGCAACAACAAGTACCCTACACTGTGCTGGCCACTACGTCCCAAAAGGAGGCAGTAGCTAACACCCTTACCTTACGCCTAACCCCACACACTTAACCCTACAGCCTAACACTACACCCTTTATACTACAACTATGGACAACCCATCCCGGCCCGGAGAGCTCCAGTCCTCGGCGCTGTACTTGGCCCCTCACGGCTGACACCTCCCCGGAAGACTGCACCTCAGCGCTGACCGTGGCCTCCCACAGTCCAACTCCCTGAAGACTCTACGCCCCGGCGGCGACCCTGGCTTCCCTGCAGTCCGACTCCTCTCCCGCCGCACTACAACCCAACGCACACCAGGCCCCTCTCGACGAGTCCGGGGCTCGGAAGACGCCTCCTCCTCTGAAGGCCCCTGCCGACACTGAGGTGAGGGAAGGTCGGGTGCGGCGCCCTCTCACAGACGCCCGAACAGGGAAGAGCAACAGGTGGCGGAGAACTCCCGGAAGAACTCCGTAGCGGAGGAAGCTGCCCACAGACGGCAGACGGCCTGGATGGTCTCCCTCTCCCGGGGGAAAAGCAGCAGGCAACGGGAAACCGCCGCTCACCTGCCAGCACGCGGCAGTAGACAGCGTGGTCTGGCCCCACCTCAGGACGGAACAGGATACCTGCTGACAACACTGGACAGACAGACGTTCAACCACACCAGTTCTGCAACTGGCTGAAGTGGCTGCCAACAGAGACGACACAGAACCCGCACAGGCCAAGGCACACCAGACCCGACGAGGACCTGGCACTAACTATGACTCGAAGTCACTCAGCTCGACTAACGGCGCTGCCGCCGCAACTACAAGGCGCGCCACTCCGACGAACACCAGGGACCGAAGTGAAGCTACCCCAACTCATTCCGACCTGGTCGGAACCAAGCGAACTCTACTCACAACACAAAACAGCGATTGGTCAGAGCAGCGTATCCCTCCGCAAGCTGACACAACGCCGACCAACGGACTAGTTGTTGCTCGTGCAACAACACGACAATTTACCACAACAACTCACAGACTTGACAACACCAACAACAGCCGATATCCTGCCCCGCCTTCTCTGGTGTAGAACCAAAGTAACAAAAGGTAACAATCGGGAATGGAACCAACCTCCCGCTTCCATCCCTTCAACAAGTGACGATTGGAATTTAAGAATATTTTAATGTCTTATTTCCCCAACCCCCTACCTAGCCTAATCTTCCACCTTAACCATAACCCCAAATCTTACACACGCACGCTCGCACACACACATATACACATATGCACACGCGCACACGCTCTCTATTTCTGAATTACCCTTACAAACCTATGGACGGCTGATTTACTATCGCCGATCGGTGACACACCCCCCTGCCTAAGATTTTAACTACAGGTTAAAACCAACAAAACTTCTCACTCGATCGGCGTTTACTCACACCCTACCTATAACACTCCACCTCCACACCACTCACTTTGCTCTGCTGTTACTTTTGATGCACCCCATCATCATTCCAACAACATCACTTTTAAATACATCACTAACCACACAAATACCTTAACCACTCTGGTCCAATTTTGCCTTCCACGACCTTAAATGCAGGCACTTACAGGCAACCGTTTACATTACGTTCTATATATAAACTTCATAACTGAGGGTGCTCTGACCATGCACGACCGCTATGCAACACGTGCTACAAATACCACACCCCCAGTACAACCTTGCTACGTCATTCTCTCCAATGACACATGCATGTCTTCGACAATGTCAAACCCCTCTTGACACAGGTAAATGGAACCTCTTCTCCTCTCTCTCTCATCTCTCTCTCATCTCTCTCTCTCTCTCTCTCTCTCTCTCTTCTACCTCTCTCTCTCTCTCTCTCTCTCTCTCTCTCTCTCTCTCTCTCTCTCTCTCTCTCTCTCTCTCTACGGCAAGCGACTCAAGAAGTCTGCCGCCACATTGTCCTTTCCAGACACTGCTGGGTAGAGGTGTTCAGAATGCACTCCTCGACGGCAGCGGTACTGGTTCTTGCTGCTCCCTGGCTCTCTGCGCACGTGTCTGCACTGCCCCTACCAACGCTGGGTCTGCGTATACAGGCACACGTATCCAACTGGAATCTCCTACTTTCTTTGCGAAGTTTCCGATCAGACTTCCTGCACAGGGCTATTCATGACTAAAACCTCCAACTTCCCTTCGATGAATGGCGACTTCAACTCTATTACCGCCACAGGTAACATCGACCTACATCTGGATTCAGCCAACACTACTGGAACTGTCTCTCCTGTGTACGCGTCTGCTGCACCAACCATTGGGCCACTACGGTGTATCCGGCACCATGTCTCGTAATCCATTGGCCGGAGCTCCGTTGACCTCTACAATGCACGCAGGATCGTACCGCTGCTCGGCGCATGGGTGACACAACGTAGGGACCACTCGAGCTTGGGGCTGGTCACAACAATGAACAGCTCCAACAGAATGGGGCTCAGGGCATTTCCTAGCGATGTGGCCTGGCTTCTTGCAGTTGAAACAGATTATGGTCGATCTAGGCCCTTCTGATCTCCTATTCGGCTGCTGCAGTGCACCATCACTCTGTTGGGATTTCTGTGTGGGCTGGCTCCCTACTGTCTCACCCTATTACCCAGGTTGACTGGTTAACTGATCGGTCTAGTTTCGCCTTCCTCCCCAATCTTTTGGCCTCTGCTAAAACAGTAGCTTCCTTTGCCATTTGTTCAACATTTCCCGGCATGTCTTCCGGACCTCAATCGTGAACTCTGGGACAGCAACTGGTAAAACTGTTCTTGAAAAAGCAGATCCTTTACATCCTCTGCCGCATTCTCATCCTTGCCCGCTGCCGCACACCAGAGGGAAAACCACCGCTTCATCCTTCCCAGCACCTGGGCGAAAGTCTCAGCAGCGTCCTTCTTGATGCTTCTAAACTTTTCCCCGTAGGCCTCAGCATCTAGCCTAAAGTGGCTGAACAGGGCGTTCTTTATCTGATCATAGTCGCCTAACTCCTCCACACTTAACCGCATCACTGCTTCTCTAGCCTTTCCTCTCAGCAGAGACATCAACGTGTGGGCCATGAGGTCTCGCTCCACTTGCACATCTGGGCTACCCGCTCAAATTGGGCGATGAAAGCGTCCACGTCATCGTTCTCTCCTAACGCTCAAGATGGACACGCTTCGTTTCCTTCACCTCGATCAAGCGTTTCCTGTGCGCTGCTTCATCTAAGGCCTGGCTCTCTTGTATGTTTAGCTCTCGCTCTCTTGCCTCTAACTCAGCTTCATCTTTTCGTCTCTTGAGATCTAACTCGGCCTGCCGTGCTTGAGCTTCTATTTCTCTTGTCACCTTTTTCTTCCTCCATCTTCTTCCTCTGTAGTTCCAACTCCATCTGCTTTAACTCTAGCTCTCTCTGCCTAGCAGCTTTCTCCTCTTCACTCTTCTTCTGCCTATCCGCTTTCTCCTCTTCAATCCTCCTCTGCCTATCAGCTTTCTCCTCTTCAATCTTCCTCTGCTTCAACTCTAGCTCTCTCTGCCTAGCAGCTTTCCTCTCTTCTATCTTCCTCTGCCTATCAGCTTTCTCCTCTTCTATCTTCCTCTGCCTATCAGCTTTCTCCTCTTCTATCTTCCTCTGCTTCATCTCTAACTCCCTTTGCCTAGCAGCTTTCTCTTCTTCATCCTTCATCTTCTGCCTCTCTAACTCCCTCTGCCTAGCAGCTTTCTCTTCTTCATCCTTCATCTTCTGCCTCACCTCTCCTCCATCCGGAGTTCCAACTCTGCTTCTCTCGCAATCTTCTCATCCTCATTACGCACCGAGTCTGTGACGAACTTGGCGAGATCTCCCCCAGCTAAACCCATCGCCGTTCCCAACTTGACAAACTTTGCATAAGTCCCCGTCCCCTGTTCTTGATCCACCCCCGCATCCTGGTCATTAACCTTAGGTTTGGTATCTGCCGTAGGGACCTGTGGATCCATGACACTATCGGGGTCGTACTGCGGGTGGGCTCGGGTGTGTTTAGACATAGGGTACCCTTACCACCACAGAGCTAGCAACAAACAGTATGCGATCTGAGCGCAACTGGAGGTACCTGACTACACACTTGCCCCTGAAGCAACCCAGCACAAGTACACACTATTCTCAACGAGTCACGCAACCAGCGTAACTCCACCCACACTCGTATATCTCATACATATACCGACACGGGTCTAACCCACACAATATTACCAATGCGCTGTCTGGCACAAACCCAATCACGTGACACCGTATTCCCACCGTCCACTGTGCACGCGCACCAGTTCACATGGATAACCAGTCACAGGCCTCACTGTCTCTGGTAGGCCGCACCCACACGATCACAGTGCACTTGCACCCCACAAGTTCATATGCACTCCCAGCACACCTTAGTGTCACAACACTACGCACCCTCGTGCTTTCCACGCACAGTCACGGGCTGGGTACCCACCCTACCTACTCACTGGGGTATACCACACTCAAGGGACACAAGGGACACAAGGAAACTCGGTACCCTCCGGCACCTCACCTACACTTTACTGCGTAGTCACTCACACTTCCAACAACCACCAATATTTATTGATCATTCATACCTCACACACACGGTAGCGCCAACACATTCACACAAACACAAGTGCCCTGCCCAATGCCACCGGAAAGTTGCCTGAAGTGGACAGGGCACTACGTACCACCTCCCAGGTACCGGTACGCTCCCACCAACCACCCACTCACTCGACGTACACACCGACACAACACCCCCCTACCTCCCTTCTAGCTACCTATCGCCTACCCAGAACCACCTAAGAATGTACCCCGCATCTCCACCAAAGTCACGGTCGCTAAGCCGACGGCCCTACCACCCTTTCCCACACCTATTACACACTAGAGCAGACAATACAGCACAATAACACAGCTTTACAATCATGCGCACTTCTTTATTTCACACACACACTATGGCGCCACCACTCACGTCCATCTACAACCACACACCGGTATCCCACTTCTTCACTGACCCATCCTACCCTACTACGACCCTGAGAACCCTAACCTATACTAAACACACCAGTTGCGGTATATCACTGCGACCTAGGGACGCAGAGATAGCCCGCACACGTGGTGGCTAACTAATAGGACAAGAATAAACCCAAGGGACTCTAATATCTAAACTACTACCACCCACACCTCTCCCCGGACCCACCCTTCTCTTTTGACCCGGGACCACTACCGCACTGGTCACTGCGTCCCTAAAGGAGGCAACAACAAGTACCCTACACTGTGCTGGCCACTACGTCCCCAAAAGGAGGCAGTAGCTAACACCCTTACCTTACTGCCTAACCCCACACACTTAACCCTACTGCCTAACACTACAAACCCTTTATACTACAACTATGGGACAAACCCATCCCGGCCCGGAGAGCTCCAGTCCTCGGCGCTGTACTTGGCCCCTCACGGCTGACACCTCCCCGGAAGACTGCACCTCAGCGCTGACCGTGGCCTCCCACAGTCCAACTCCCTGAAGACTCTACGCCCCGGCGGCGACCCTGGCTTCCCTGCAGTCCGACTCCTCTCCCGCCGCACTACACCCAACGCACACCAGGCGCCCTCTCGACGAGTCCGGGGGCTCGAAGACGCCTCCTCCTCTGAAGGCCCCTGCCGGACACTGAGGGTGAGGGAAGGTCTGGTGCGGCGCCCTCTCACAGGACGCCCGAACAGGGAAGAGCAACAGGTGGCTGGAGAACTCCCGGAAGAACTCCGGTAGCGGAGGAGAGCTGCCCACAGACGGCAGACGGCCTGGATGGTCTCCCTCTCTCCCGGGGAAAAGCAGCAGGCAACGGGAAACCGCCGCTCACCTGCCAGCACGCGGCAGTAGACAGCGGGTGGTCTGGCCCCAGCCTCAGGACGGAACAGGATACCTGCTGACAACACTGGACAGACAGACGTTCAACCACACCAGTTCTGCAACTGGCTGAAGTGGCTGCCAACAGAGACGACACAGAACCCGGCACAGGCCAAGGGCACACCAGACCCGACGAGGACCTGGCACTAACTATGACTCGAAGTCACTCAGCTCGACTAACGGCGCTGCCGCCGCAACTACAAGGCGCGTCCACTCCGACGAACACCAGGGACCGAAGTGAAGCTACCCCAACTCATTCCGACCTGGTCGGAACCAAGCGAACTCTACTCACAACACAAAACAGCGATTGGTCAGAGCAGCGTATCCCTCCGCAGAGCTGACACGCCGGACCAACGGACTAGTTGTTGCTCGTGCAACAACACGACAATTTACCACAACAACTCACAGACTTGACAACACCAACAACAGCCGATATCCTGCCCCGCCTTCTCTGGTGTAGAACCAAAGTAACAAAAGGTAACAATCGGAATGGAACCAACCTCCCGCTTCCATCCCTTCAACAAGTGACGATTGGAATTTAAGAATATTTTATGTCTTATTTCCCCAACCCCCTACCTAGCCTAATCTTCCACCTTAACCATAAACCCAAATCTTACACACGCACGCTCGCCACACACACATATACACATAGCACACGCGCACACGCTCTCTATTTCTGAATTACCCTTACTCCAAACCTATGGACGGCTGATTTACTATCGCCGATCGGTGACACTCTCTCTCTCTCTCTCTCTCTACTCTCACTCTCTCTCCTCTCCTCTCTCTCTCTTCGTACAACTGGTCTGTCTCCATCTCTGTCTCCGTCCTCTCTCTCTCTCTCCTCTCTCATCTCTCGATCTCCTCTCTCTCTCTCTCTCTCTCCTCTCTCTCTCTCTCTCCCCTCTCACCTCACCCTCTCTCTCCTCTCTCTCTCCCTCTCTCTCTCTCTCTCTCTCCTACCCCCCCACCACACACACACCGAGAGTTGGCGTCTGCGGAAGGCTGGGCTGTAAGATAGAAACTCCGACATGGCCACGTGTCAAAGTAAAGAAATCCATGCGATATGTCAGACACCTTCATCACTCGGCTCAACCAACATGTTTGATTTGGCACACCATCAGATCAACGCCAAACGCTCTCACCAACGCCACCACGTCTACGAATTTCGGTGAATCGTCTTTCTCGACGATACAATGATATCTGTTAACATACACACACACACACACACACACACACACACACACACACACATACACGCGCGCGCGCGCGCACAACACACACACACACACACACACACACACACACACACACACACACACACACACAGGTGAAAGACAGATGGAGTTTACGCATTGTCGTTTCTACTTAAAGCTTATCTTCTGATGAAAATCCACGCGATATTTGATGCAAATGAGAAAACAATGTTTTTTTTTTAAAGGTTGGAATGAGAGGGCCCGAAATCCCC
>JAFLJL010005462.1:0-14065 GCA_018398815.1 Conus ventricosus
GGTAGGCATCAGTCATTCCATTTGGTTTGTCACACCTTTTAACAAACAAACAACAACAAAAAGTAAGAAATAAATCAAACATGGTACACGTCACACTAAAACATAATACGTCTCTATTGGCTAGTGCCTATTGTGATATTTAACATCTCGTTCTCCAGACATATGAGAGAGAAAAGAACAAAAAAAACTTTTCAAGAATAAAGATAAGTAAATAGGCTACAAACACAAGTAAACAGCCAATATTGTTTGTTTGTTTTTAAGAAAAAGTTTAAAAGGCAAGGCCGCAGAGTAATGGAAAAGGAATTTCTCGCAATGAGTTTCCATAATGTGAGGAATCCAGTTTGATTCAGAATAAAAGGAGCCCTCTCATCAGGCAAGACATCAAATGAAATGAAAATGTGCACATGTTAATTTGACACCGAAATTGTGATTGTCATGGACGTGTGTGTACACTGGTCATGCTACATGATTCGAGTCATATATGTAAACAGAAAGAGACAGGCCCGCAGTCAAATGGTTAACTGATTTTGCAAGTTTGAACCACATTTCGTGTCCGGTTTTCTCAGTTTGAGAAAATACTGTTGTCCATCAAACCATAAATGGGTATGTGATTTAGTTCAGGGAAGAGCAAGGTGGTGGAAAGTGAGGAGTAGCTGCCATCTTCCATAATGGCATAGACTTGACATGTATGTGTACATAGTTAGACAGACTGACAGCTTGTTCGATATTATTTTGATGAAAACCAAGTGCAGGCAAATGATCATGAAACTGGCTTTGCAAAGATTTATTAAAATGGAGGCTGGTAAGTAAACAATGTTAGTCCTATGTGTTCATCGATCCGCCTGTTGTAGACAGAAACCATCCACTGTACATGACTTTCGACTTGATCGAGTCTCGTCAGCAACAACAGTCACATCATTTAAACTGTTCATGCACATATGCGCAAGCAAACCGATCGTATGTAGCTGACCACATCATGGCCCGATTCCTTGCTAATGTAGAACACTGCTGTTACCAGATGCCACTCTCTAAGGAGAAAGACATGAGGGAGATCACCCCAGCCACAAATTCCTTTGCTGCTGTCATGGTCGTTTTTCAGAAAAAGAAATATTTTTCAGCCTCATGGACAAGTCTAGAATCTCTTTGTGTTTTTTCCCCAAAACTTTCTTCACTCGGTCCATGGCCATGGTTCCAGCAATCCTTTTTTTGTGTGCGTGTGTGTGGCTTTCGTATTTTTCTATGGAAAAGTTATGTCCATATACTTGGAAATAATTCAATGATGAAATCAATGAAGTGCACCCCCATCATAGTTCTCTTTGATGCACAGGTACACACACACACGCACACACACACACACACACACACACACACACACAACACACAAAAACACACACACATAACCATGCATGCAATTCTACTCATTTCACCCACACATTCATTTCAGTCATCTGTATCACTTTATGAAACAAAACTGAAAATCACACTCTCTCTCGCTCTCTCACCACGTTTTGGCTTTTAGTTTGAATTCTAGATGCCTTTACCAATACCTTCATTTGCCACAATGGTATTGAATGTGCTAAAACACGTTACTGACTTGCCACCCTTAGCTTTTTCTGTGTTGACTTAGTAAAGGTTAAAAAAACTGGATTGTTCTTCAGAAAAAATCCTGTTTTTTCTGAGAGCTCCTCATGATGTTTATTGCTGGATGGAAGTGGTGGTGGTGATGTCATACAAATTTAATAAAACACATGCAAATAATGTACAGATGGAAAAAGCTTAAACTTTTAAGGCATCCCTTTCCTAGATGGCCCCCTTCCCTGCCCCCACCCCCACCCTCTTCACTCCACATTTCCTTCTTGCCCCTCTCTCTTTGATTCCACTCTGAAGTTTCTGATCAAAGAGGGTTAACTGTGTGCTGCCTTGCTCATATTTGCCCTTTGCATATGTTAACTCGTCCCACTTTGAGAAAGGTGAATACTCAATTCACGGTTCGCAGAAGGGCTGTTCATATCGAACATTAGCTTTTTTTCATTCACGATACGAAATCCTGTAATATAACATGCACTGACCTGAAATTAATCTTTAAAAAATAATTTGCTGCTTCAGTGGATGTGCCAGTCTGAAGACACTTAAGATCAAGTTCCACTTTGTGCTGAATTCCTTTGTCCAGACTGGGGTCACACACCAGCATTTCCAGCTGTTATAACAAAAAAGCATGATTGCTGTATCAGCAGACGTGTGCAACCAAACAAACTCCAGATCAAGCTCCATTTTAAAGTTGAAAGCTCTGGTCTTACACAAGCATTTCTAGTTGTTCATCTACATTTTAGGGCAGCTAACATTATGAATTTCTTTGCCTGTAAAAATGGACAAGATTCTTGCTTCTGTCTCTTTTCCTCCAACCTTTGGTTGTGTGAAATGGTTAGCCAACACCCAGACTGACCCATCATAGCCTCTTTTTTCAATTAAGAAGTAGAGTTTGACGTTTCAAGTAACAATACCACATAGTTCAACAAATACTTTGCTATTTTGTGTTTTGCTCTCTTGTTTGTGTTTATGTATTCTATAGACGTTGGAAAATTGTTTGAGTGGGATTGTACTTGCCCATACAGCTGTTGATGATGATAACCAGGCATTGTAAGGACTTGGGTTTAGACGTTCCCATTTTTGTGCCAAGTCAATCTATACACTGCAAGTGGGAAAATAAGTTTTTGAAAATCTTTATATCCCAGATCAGATTTGAAGAATACAAAGGCAGAGTTTGTTTCAGAAAATTAAGAGAAAAAAAAGCTTTTTCTCTCAGAATGCCATAGTTCACCGTTTTAGAAAATCCAAATATGGTTTTGACTAGATGGGACAAGACAGCGTGGTCAGTAGTTGTAATGGGATGAGATTTGTTGGGGAGGGAGCGACAGATGTCTACACAAAAATCAAAGACCATGAAAAATATGGCAGTGACGATCACTTTCATAAGACACTAATGTTAAGTTTCTAGATACTAGAAAACAAACATGTTCAACAACTTCAAAAGGGAAAACTAAAGCTTGCACACGCAAGCAAGTAAACAAACCACATACACACATCAGTTGGCAGACACACAAGGAAGCCTATATGGCTACAGGTCAGTATGGTGGTCATCTGAACTACACTCACACTACAAAAAAAAAACAACAAAAAAAAGCTTATGAGAATGATGAGCCATAGAACTTTCAGAAAGACAGCACATTCCAGACTTCATTAATCCGCATGTTCTTCCCAGTGAGTTTGTTGCAATTAAAGCTGTCCATTTTATTGCATTTAATTATGACTCTTGTGCTTGAGCTTGCTGTTCAATCTTTGTTTTCTGAAGAAGTCCTGTTGCCAACACCTTGTAATCATTAGTTGACAGTTTTACTAGTAAGCCTATCAGTATGTGCATGAATATTTCGTATACATGAATTACTATTGTAGTAGTCTTATTTGTTACGTACATTTGGTGTGGGGTAGTTTTTCGTTTTGTTTGTTCTTTGTTTGAAAGACAAAAGTACATTTTACTGCAACAACTTGTACATTTAGCCACTGTCTTTGAATTATGCACTTGTTTTTGCTATGTATTTGCAGTGATAGTGTGCAAGCATGTTGATATATGTAAATGAGTGAAAAACAAGCCAGTCGTCAAGTTTGGAGGGGTTGCAAGCGGTCACAAATCCACATATGTTTTCTCCGTGTCAATTTTTGTTGTCATTTTCCAACAAACTGAGTCATGCTCTTGTTGAGTTTAGTATTGTGTTGTTGCAGTAATGATGATTCTGCCTAAAAGGTTGAACACAGTACACATTCAATATAATCCACTCAGCACTACCCCCATTCCACCCCATCAGTAGCAGCAACAATGAGTCCAGTTAATTTGCTGTGTTTTATGACATGTTGCGTTTTAGAGATTAGTAATTTGGAACATGAGAGCCCGGAGCCAGACTGATTGATCATTTTTCAAAGCACATTGTCAACCTCTTTGTTCAAAGCTCCTTAATTCAAGACAAGTAAGCTGTAAAGCTATTAGGGAAGGGTAACTGCTTTGCGTTCTTGACTAGCAATAAGATCGTTTTCAATCACCTGCGCTGACTACAGCTATACAACAGTACCCCCCCCCTCCCCCCTCCCCAAAGTACTGTACAAAATACCAGTATGGCTCTCAGCAAAGGTTGTGAGCACTTTGTCATGAGTGGTACTGACCAGAACAAAGTAGCCTGTTGGTTGGTGGTGAGACAGAACAACAGTTTTGGAGCCTGGTCGATATCAGGGGTGCCATCGCTTCACTTGCCATCAGCTCTTTGACGTGACAGAAGCGATGAGGTATCCTGGCGTTTCATGCATGTAGCCGTATTGGTAGTGTCACTTGGATGTTTAATTATTGCTTTATAATGAATTTTTACAGCTAAACAACATAAAGTTGGCTGTTTGAATATCTTATTTGAAAGTGGAGTGTGAACCAAGTGTCCTTTTTTAATTTTGTTTATATGGATTATTTCAGTGTCCTCTACCGTTTGAAACTTGTGGAAATTCGTTTAAACTGATGAGCATTTTGCCATGTTGGTGAAAGAGAAAAAGTTCTTTCCTTGTTCAAAACTTGGGTACTTTCTGTGACACTTTAGAAATAACAGAGGTGCACTGGTATTGACAGGTCATCGGCTGACCACATCACCGTAAAAACAATTACATCGCTGCAAAATGTTTACGTCACTGGCAAAACATTTCAAAGTTTACTTACAAGTCAACGAATGGTCTGGCATCTGATATTCTGTGTTGTCTAGCCTGGTCCATAGGTTTTCCTCTCCTCTGGTCCGTCTATGCACATGTCTATGTGAACCATTGTTACAAATAGTCTTTAAGGCAATACTTGAGTTTAGCATCCATTCAAATACTGCAGCTTGAAATGACACAGAAACTGCCAACTGAGAGGAGATCTGTGGTAACCAAAATGCAAAAAAAACAAAACAAATGCTAAACTAACAGGGCTTAAACTGGAGTACAAATATGCACACAATTTTGTCTTCAGAGTTCCCATTTCCAGCAACTTGGGAGATCACGTTCTGACTTTCTTTTCGTGCGTGTGACGTCATAGCAGGCAAGCTGACCATGCATACGAGCCCTGAAATCATTGCGCTGCATGTTGTGCCGTGTGTGACTGCGAGTAGTCTACGTTTCGTACTTGTGAGCTTCTTATTGTCCCAATAGACTTGTGAATTTGTTGCTTTTTGCTTTATGGTAAGTTTACTTCGATTCATCATGCAGGACCTTAGATCCAAAATAAGTTAAAAACAAATTATCCTGTGGAAACTTTATAGCGAATGCTTTTTCTTTGATCTTTTTTTACATGTGGACATGAGTATGCAAACTGTCAAAGGAAGCTGGAGGTTTATGTAACCGTTGGCCTCCCCTGTTTTTATTTTCCCCCCCTCTCCTTACAAGTATCTCCCTCTGAAGATTAGACCGAAAGAAGTAGATTGAATAAGATGTTGTTTTTCACCTGTTGCTATGAAATCATCAGTTATAATAAAAAAAATTATTCACCTGTCTTTCGACTTGGGCAATGACTCCTTGGAGAAAAGTGGTCCCAGTGAGAATGCGGGAGGCTCTCCTTTGACGACAGAGTAGTGCCCCTGTCCTCTGGCAACCCTGGGCTGTTAATTTTGCCCTTCCTGTCACACTTTGACTCTGCCTTTTTTTAACCCCCTAAGGTTGTCCACAATTTGTTGTTGTTGTTGTTGTTGTTGTTGTTCATTTTCCTGTCTTTGTTCTGGAAGAAAGTCTTCAGGTGTTTTCTTTGTTGTTATTTTTTCTCTCGTTCTGTTATGGTCAGCTTTTTTTTAGTAGTTACCAATCTGACATCTAGTAATGAGAGTGTACATTCTTTTTTTTTTTTGTGCTGTCCCAACCTCTGCGCCACCTCAGAGGCAGTGTACCCACCCGCCGTCATTCCGACACCCCGTCCACAGCCACAGCCCGGTCGGCCCCGCCGCAGCCCCGGCACCAGCAATCCACAGGGAGCAGTCAATGTCAAGTCGTTAAGAGGCAACCCACGGAGGAGACACTGCACTAAATGCCGAGTCACTTCGGTGGTGTTTTAGTGGCGCCTGTTCTGATCTAACATACGCAGGACACCACCTACTAAGCCCCTACTGGTGACAATAATTGCTTAGTCACGGAGCCGGCGTGAGTGAGCTCCCCCCCGGAGGGGGCCACCACGTCCGTCCACCGACAGCCCCCATGGACTCGCCGATACCGGTGACCCCGATGGAACCAAACCAAAGCCACAGACGTGGAGAGGACATCGAAATTGAGGTCACCATGAGAGCAGGGCATGAAGGGCCACCCGAATTTGAGACATTTTTTTTAATGATCAATGAGAATGAGGATGATTAAGATGATGCTACGGATTTCCATTTCGGTCTGAGACTACATGACAGGGCTGTACTCTACGCTTCCTTTCATAATATATCCCGGCGTCAACTAGGCCCGAGAGATACAAGCACCTGCAGTGTTGGTCAGGAAATTTGAGCAACCCACTCTCAGAAAACGCATCCATTAAGTGGATGAAACTCGACTGTGTGGTCCCAGTTTTCCCCAACTGAGTCCGCAGCAAACTCAACTCTGGGTAGGAGCCGGTCGGGGCAGAAAAACCCACATGACTTCTGATGGGATTCGAACCCACGACCTCCCAGCCGGCAGTCCGCGATGCTAAACCACTTCGCCACGGCGGCTGGTCGAGAGTGTACATTCTATCCATGTGGACCCTAGCTGTCCATTTGCAAAAACTTTGTCTATATAGCCCTTTGTTTCTTTCTTTGTTTTAAAAAATGTTTTTGTTGTTTCATAAAAGTGTGGTGTCTGTGTTATTTTTTCTTTCTTTTCTTTTTCTTTTTTTTTGTTGACATATAGACCATGAAAATTTTTTTTATTGAGTTTTCAATGACAGTGTTGCCTAAAATAATTCTTATCCTCCATCCCCCCCTACTCTTCCTACTTTTATTACATCATCACACACAACATAAAAACAGGACTAGTACCAAACAGTGACCAAAAACCTATGGACTACATTTAGAACATAACACAAGAGCATGTACAAATTATGTTAAACTATTTGTGACTTAATGAAACAGAAGAAAAATAAAAAATAAAAAGATAGTATTAATGAATGAAACCGAAATATATTAGTACAAAAAAGCTATCCACCTGAAACTCCAATGATTACTTGACATGCGAGTTCATCAACAAATGTTGATGACAATGAACTCTGACATTGCTACAAGAGAAGAAAAAAAAAGCACTAGTTTCACTAATGAGCTCTCCCCTTCACCCCATCCCCCTACCACCCCCCCCCCCCCCCCCCCCCCCCCCAAGACATTTTTTTTCCAGATGACAAGTCTCATAGTGCCTGGTAATACAAAGAGGTTCCTGGGGTTGTGCCAAGCACCTGCCACTGACAAAGCAAGCAAAGAGAAACTGAAAATATGAAAAATTATCTATCAACTTCACCAATCTGCAGGCACAAAATTAAGTACTAAATTCTAGTTAACTGTAAGCATTAATTTTATTGTTATAGATATGACCTTTTTGACCCAAGCAGACTTGGATGTTGGTCATCCTGAAAGGAATTCCAACCTGTGTTATTTCGGTCAGTTATGTGCCATAACTAAAGAAGAGGCGGAAAGAGTACAGCACAGTGGTTTGCCTGAAAAGGGGAGTGATGGAGAGGTGCACGTAAGATGATGGAGAGGTGCATGTGTACACAGAACATTCTGAGATCATATGAGGATCATCTATTGATACTGCAGATAAACAGTAAAAAGTATCGCCAACTCTTCCTGCGCGCACTGTTAGAAATTGCTACAAAACATTGTGAGCGCAAATGGAAAACATCACTATGTTTCTTTTTCTTTTGGTCTGGCTTACACATTCTACCTCTATCCCTTTTTCAAATAACGTCAGTTCAAGGTCAGACTTCTTCTTCTTCAGTGTTCCAGTATCTGGTATAGCGTGTGAACTCGTTTTACCTGTTGGGATACTCACACTATACTCGAGAGTATAGTCAGTTCACTCTGACTTCATTGAGTGCAGAAATTTGTGGGAAGAGGTTGTGAAAAAAGATAGATAAAAGATATTGGTAGGTAGAAAGGACAGTAGACGACAGTACAGCAAAAGAAGGAGACAGAGTAACGACAGTACAGCAAAAGAAGGAGACAGAGTAACTGAGAGCGAAAGGAAAAGGGGACATTACTAGCACAGAATTTCCAGAAGGAGGGGAACTATTTGTACGAAAGACCCCCGGTATGCCCATGTGGGAACAAGGTCAGACTGACTTTTTTGCCACACAGTAGTGATAGAGACAACATAACCAAAATCTCAAAATATAGGAGTGGATGGTTTTGTTTACGTGCGTTTCGTCAGTATGATATCTACAAAACAGGGGAAAATGGACAAGGTCAGACTGACTTTTTTGTCCATTTTCCCTTGTTTTGCCGATCTCATATTAACCCAACACGTAAACAAAACCATCCACTCCTATATTCTGAGGTTTTGGTCATGTTGTTTCCATCACTACTGTGTTGTGATATTAGCTAAAAGGTTTTTTAAAGACTGCAGAGTGCAATGTTTGTGCTTTGCCATTTCTGTTGATCTGCAGCATAGGCCGTTACAAAATGGAGATCATAAAATAAATCTTAAAAGTGCCAAAATCATGCGCCATCAACCGTCGTAAACATGCACTCAACACAACGGTGTAGGGAAGTGCCATTGCTGTGTGCCGAGGTCAACGTCTAAGAAGTAACCGTTATATGAGCCTGGGTTTGGAACTCCATGCTCAGGAGTGAAAATATATACACTAACTCCATAGCCAAGACAACTTCCACTGGAAATGCTATAAAGTAAAATGAACTAGTAAGGAAAGGCTCACCACTGAAACATGTCACACCCAATTTTTGATTTTCTACCACAACTCATTCACTCATCAATGAATTGTCTCCAACTTCACCACTAACCCAGTAAATGTTGCAAATATCTGGTGTGCCAAAAATCTGCAAAACTGATAAATTTTAAAATGTGTGCGTCAGGTGAACAGAGAAGCAAGTCAGCACAGGTGACGAGTCTTCTGTGGTGGGTATCTTCCAGGTGACCCCATTATTGATAGAGCCCCCAATCGACAGCTGGTGTTAGAATTGTGACAGAACAACCTGGTCGTGGCTGTGTTAATGGATTCAGGATGAGCAGACAGAAAATAGCACTTCTGAAAGGGCATGGAGCATAAGAGAGGGCAGCAAAACAAAACAAACAAACAAAAAAGAAGAAAAGAACAGAAAAAATTGGTTTGCATCCTTTTTTAATGACAGTCCAACTGAGCAGATTGACAGATAAGATAGATAATGTTGCTTATTTGCCCAACCCCAATACCAAATATCATGGGATAAATAGATTAGGGGGCAAAAAAAAAAATCCCCTAAATTACAGGCTCACTACATGAGGTCCCGCCATGAAAAGACTTGAATCACAGGCTTCCACTCACGGGATTCACATTTCCTGAGACCAAACCACCTCACTGTGCTGGTTCACAGCATGAACACAAACCTGTACACTTACATAACCATCCATAACCATCCAACTGCGACACAGACAGGTCTATTCTAAAAAAAAGTGAGATCAAAAGAGAACCCAAACTTGCTGAGAGCTCCCTCAGATCAACCTCAAAATGAAATGCAGAAATAATGCATGCATAACGCCCAGACATCAAAACAAATGCAAAAGTTATTTCATGTTTTCCAGCTTCCAAACATGAAAACAAGAAACAAACAAAAACAGAAATGCATCAAAAGAAGCAGCAAGTGGAATGTAATGAATAAAGGTAATCAAAAGAAAACAGAAGTTAGATTTGCTTGGCAAAGAAATGGATTGTGTCCCAAATTTTACTCTGACTTGAACCATCATGGTCCTGAATTGCACAAATAAATACACACACACACACACACCCCACACATTTTGTGTACTTATGCACATATACATACATACCATGAACTCAACACACAAACACATTCACACAAATGTAAACTGACCCCACACACAAACCACCAGCTGTGCCTTAAGGAGTACTGGCGATGCCTCTCTTCAAGAGGACAGAGCAGCGGTCCTGAAAACCCATCCAAACTGCCCTCCGCCAGGGCTGTCACACTGCCGGTGGCTTCAGGCACCGACGATGGCGAGGACAAAATGAATCGAAGGGAATCCTCCGCCAACTCCAGGAGTCCATGAAAAAGAAGCAAACTGGAAGACCTGTTCTGCACACCTCTGGTCTGTCAAAGAGGTGCTCAGGATGGCGCACAGGTATCGTACCAGTTCCGGTAGAAGTACCGATCGGCCACAGCAATCACGTTTAGCACATGTTTCAACCATTTCTTCTTCATGGTGGCATTTTCAGCGTTGTGTTTCGTGGAAAGCCTGGTCAGGTTGCGTGGTCTTCTGTCTGCAGACCCAGTCATCATAACTTCCTAATGACTTCAGCTCAGAGCACTGGCCGTTGCAGCAGTGAAGGTAATGAAGCACAGTGGTCATGGCTTTGAAGCACACACGCTGACCGAAATCTCTGACTGACTGGACTCTATGTAACTGCCCTGCAGCATGGCAGCAAACACGGAGGAATTCCTGACCAGCACTCTCGTCTGGCATGCAGGACATGGCTGGACCTTCCCCTCCTCACCACAATCCTCAGATCTTTCTCCGCTCGGTCGTAACTGCAGTCCTGTCCTTGCACCGAACTTCCTACACTGTCGCTGTCCTGGGACGTTGCAGCTGAATCCTGAGCGGCGGGCATTTCTGAACCTAAATTCTGCACCGCTTGATTCAGGAGCCGAGGAACATCCGATCGCTTGAATCGGGGAGTGAGGTGAAGGCCATGGGACAGGTAGACCAGCGCCAGGCCCAGGACGTCTTTAATCCAAATGGTCCCTGGGGTGTCTGTGCTGGGTGGACTGCACAGACCTGACAGCACTGTCTCAAGGGCCGTTTGCTGGAGCAGGAACTCCCGACGTCTCTCCTGCGACCTGTGAAAAGCACTGCTACAGATGTCAAGTCATGCCACCCGTGTGAACACCACTGGTTTGGATCAACACAAACAGCAAGAACAGTACAATGAACAGCTATGAAATTGGTAATTTTTTGTTACTTGTTTCTTTCCTTTCTTTTCTTTTCAAATTCATGAACATACTTGTTCATTGTCCCCACCATACTCAGACCATGTTTTGAATCACCAGAAGCAACAATAAGTTTTGTAAATCATTACAAGCTATGGTCAGAATTTTGCCTCAGAACGCATGCCAACAGCAGGTTCTTTACATGTATAGAAAAGCCTAATCCTGATGGTAAAATCAATGAATTGAGTTTGTTCTAGAATGAAAATTCTGATTGGAGTTTGCCCTGGTTGATTTGACAATTAAAAGTTTGCTCCTGGTAAACTCATACACATACCTTAGACACATAAAAAGGCCATTAAACACTTAACGACCCCACAGTTCATATCAGCCACAAATGATGAACCAGGACAGAAACTTGGATACAGAAAAGTGAAGTGGTTGGGAGGGCACACGAGTAAAGGTACAGAAGTCTGGAACACCAAGATGCACATATTACACACAAGCATGCAATCATTGCCTCACAGACTCAGCTAGCAGACCAGTGTGGCCAAGACACCCGACACTAACAAAAGAAACATCCAGAAACTCATGACACAGAAGTGTGAGGAGAGAAAACTGAGCCCTAATTACTTGCATCAGCATGTGAAAAAGTAGGTCACAACTTTCATGACATCGCACACACACACAATTGCATACACAAGACAGACTGGTAACAAAGTTGATAGTGGCTGTCTCACTGAAACAATACCACATTAAGGGAGGTCTGGGGGAGGGGAGAAATGGAGAGAACTGCTTCTTTACTAATCAGTCCTGTCAACATCCAATTGTGATCGATACAGAGCTTGCTTTCTTTCAGTATTCACACTTTTAAAGTATTTCTATCAGCTGTAGGAAGTTATTACGCTTACTGACACACGCTAACACCACACACACAACACGCACATACTTGCCTGTGCAACAACAACATACCAATGCAGGTGTAGAAACAGCAGACTGGTGGCACACATGAGCTTGTCCACAGCAGACAGGCGACTGAAGGTGTACAAAATGACCCCTCCCCATACGGCGACACTGCCTGGCCCACTCAAAGATTCAAGCAGCTTGCTCCCAGTTCTCGCCAAGTCCATGCATGATCCTTTACCATTTCTCCCCTCGCTGGCATCCTGCTGGTCGGATTTGTTAGACTCAAAACTTAACTGCCGATCACAGTGAGTCTTTGCTGCTTCAGCAGGAAAGGAGACCTGCGCAAAGCTATCACAGCTAGCAGTCTGTTTCACTGCTGGACTGGATTCAGGGCAAACTTCAGAACCCAGTGAAGATCTTGCTGTCTTTCGTTCCATAGATAAATGACGTGACATAAGAGAACCAGAGGTGCCTAATCCAGCATGGCCAAAGGCTCCTTTCTGTAGTTTCAGATCAGAGTCCAACATCAATGTCCTGACCAACAGAGCAGGGGCGCACATCTTCAGCAGAGAAGTTAAGCAGTGGGGGCTAGCCATGATGCGTGACAAAATTCGTTCACATCGTTCGTGAGGCTCGTCAGCTAAAGCCAGATGGTCTGTCAAGCAAAGGATCACCTGATTTTTGGCCAGGTAATGACTCAGGTCATCACGTACAGACAGTCTAGACAGCAGGATCAGGATGCTGTCTTGGGTGACCAGAGCATGGACTCCTGCTTCCTGGCTCAATTTTGGCTTCTTTGCAGCGGGCTCTGCAAGGGAATCCTGCTGCCTGAAAAATCTTTCACCTGTCTGAAAGCTCCAGGTTGGAGGCACCTCTGAAACACTGAATAGATCACAAATGTCTTGAGAATCTTCTGGAATGTGGTTGGAAAAAATGTTTTTCCCTTCAGGGGATCCTTGATCCGTACGCGTATCATCCTCACCTAAATGAAAAAGTACCTCTGACACCGACTCCATGCTGTTCTCAGCAATGGCATCACTGGTCCTTTCTTTGCTGGATCCTGGCTGGGCATCCTCAGCAAAGTCCTCTTCCTCCGAGGAAGAAAAGACCAAAGCATGGCTGACGGTCGTATCAATGAGAGGCATGGCAGGATGCTGCTGGTAGGCGTGGCCCAGTGACAGAGGGCTGACAGCTCCCAGATCCTCCGAACTGGCTCTCTCAGAGGAACAAAGGCTGGAACAACCTTCGGACAAGCACGGCGACAGGACTGGGGACAAGGTAGCACAGGAGTAAGGGGAGAGGAGGTCAGGGAGGAGCACGGGGAGACACTGCCACTCTGGGGTGGAGAGGAGTAGCTCTGCACGCTGAGGGGGCTGTAAGGCTTATGGGACAAGGTCCTGCTGTCTTCAGACAAAGTGAACGAAGACGTCGGTGACAGTGGGGCGTAAGTTTTGCAGGTCACCCCAGGGTGGTAGTCTTCCATGCGCCACGTTGTCTCCGCTTGGTAGGTGGGGCTGTTCATGCTGTACATCCGAGTCTGCGCTGGTTCTGGTTCATCCTTGCCTTGCCTCTTACTTTCTTTACTGACCTCTCCATCATTTCCCTCACCTTCTTCACAGATGCCTTCACCATCTCCCTCTCCTTCCATGGCAGTCTGTGGTATCTGCCTCTGTTGTTTCAGCTCTTGTTCCACACCCTGATGAGAGCTGAAATGATGATTTGCAGTTCCTATGGTCCCGAATATCTCTGGCTGTGAAGTATTTACAGAGCCTATGTGGACTGAATCTGAATGTGCCCTCTGCAAACTGAATTTGAGTCATCATCTAAAGAACTGTTACCTGTATTATTGGAACCTAATACTCTCCTTTCAAGAAGTCAGATGTACCCCCTTCTTCAAGCTTCCATTCTGTACAACTTTACAACAGTTTTGAACAAGCCTGTGCCCCTCCCTTTATATGTTTATTTTAAAATCGACGCGAAGTTCCCAAGTGCGGGGGAGACAGCAG
>JAFLJL010005463.1:0-13924 GCA_018398815.1 Conus ventricosus
CAGTACTGTCGGCCTTGAGACGGTGAATCATTTGCGGCTCCGGTTGTTAATTCATTTGTTGAATTTACGACAACTCTACATTGGCCTTGAGATGAATCTCCCTTGGGGCCGATAATCGACCGATAAAGGATCATCATTGGCCCCAAGGGGAGGTTCACTGTCAAGGCGCCGTTCAACTGCCAGACTGAGAACATAGTGTATGTCCGTACGTGCACACTGTGTAACTAGAAATACACTGGCCTAGACGATCGCTTCTCAGAGCACCTGCGGTCAATGCACCTGGGATACAGTGACCCTGTAGGCGTGCACTTCAACAGCCCTCAACACAGTTTCAAGCACTCAAGAGTTGCTGTGGTCTGGCAGAACCATGCAAGTGCCTTTACAGGCTGTTCATGGAGTCTACAGTCATCGCCCGCCTCGGCACCCGCTTCCCAAATAGACTGAACACCAAGGAATGACCACAGTGTCTTCCAGGCGTCTCCTACCAATTTTTGTTTGTTTGGTTTCAGTATGTGTGTCACCCTTGTCAGTGTGTGTGAAGGGTGCATGTGTACACTAGGATGTGCGTTTTACAGTAGGTCTCTCCCCCCCCCCCTCTCTCTCCCTCTCTCTCTCTCTTCCCCATATCCTTGTTAGTTGTGCTCACCTTCTGTATGTGTGTGTGTGTGTGTGTAACGGACGGCTCAGCTTTTGAACTCTTTCTTGATAGGACAACGTAGGGAAACTAGAGTTCTTTTCTGTTAATGGTTTTATAGTTCCCTAGTCACTTTTGGATACGTTCTATACTTTCCGTACTCCTTCATATTCCTTTTCATTCGTAAGGATCAGGGTCTCTTTTAGAGTGGTTTATATTGATTTTACTAACTTTTTCCTGCCCCATCTTTTAGGAGTACGAAACCGTGCTTTTTGCAACCCCGATTTCTCTGTGTGTGTGTGTGTGTGTGTGTGTGTTGTTTCTCCACACTCTTCTATTCTTAGCATATATGAGCCGCCCGTGGACCGTCCTTCCTCATCACTCCTCCACGTTCTTCTTTTTTTTTGTAACTGGGTCGGGTTTTTTTTTTTGGTTTTTTTAAACGTGAAATCAAGTTTCAAGCCACACTGGTAGGGTCTGGGTTTTTTTTTTGTTTTTTTTTTTAGTTGAAACGTGCAGTCCGTGCGAGTTCCCAACTTCCCTGCATGACTGACTGCGTGTGTGAACTGCTCAGCTGTAGGTTTTCGGTTTGGTTTGGGGAGTCGGAGAGACAGAGGGGGAAAGGGTTTCGGAGGACCACGATCCTCAGTCTAGGCAAGTTTCTTGAGAACATTCCTGGTCTGGCGAACCCCTTCGGTGGGGATCCTGAAGAGTTCCTGGTCACTTCGTTGTGACGTGCGTTTTGATGTCGGGGTGGGTGGGGGGGGGGGGGGGGGGGGGGGGTCGTATATAATACTGTCGCCGTGGAATTGTATCGCAGCGATAGCATTTCACGTGAAATATTAGTGCAGCGACAATATTTTGTGGAAAAAAATGTCGCGCGACAACTTTTCACGAAAAATGTCCGATAGAATATTGTAGCTGTCCATAAAATACTGTCGCTCGAAATTTTGCGACAGTTCTTTGCGACAGGACACTGTAAAATATTGTAGTCAGTGAATGCTGTCGCTTGCGACACACGTGAAATCTACTGCTAGAGTTAACATTTCCTGTGAAATATGGTCGCAGCGTTAATATTTCACAGCGACGATTTTTTTTGCAAAGTGAAAAAACGTTGCCGCGGTTGATTGTCAAAATATCACAGAAAATAATGCAGCCTCCCATTGAATAAAAAAAATTGTCGCAAGTGATTTTTATCTAAATGTTCTTGACGAAAGTCAAATTTTCCATTCGTGTGTGTGTGTGTGTGTGTGTGTGTGTGTGTGCTGTGAAATGTGATGTCTTTATCAATATCGTAGGCCTAGGACATTCAGCACAACGAAAGTAGGGGAAGACTGGGTAAATTAGAACCCCTGAGAAATACAGCCCTACCTCCTTCACTAATTTTACTTCACTCAAGGTTAATTATTTGTAAAGCTACCATAAGAGCTTTATATAGTACAGCCATCAAATGGCTATCTTTATTTTAAAAAGTTCTATATAAGAAATCATAAAATTCTTAAAGAAAAGGAAGCCCACTTTAGACATCATTTCGGGTTAAATGGGCCAGGGAGTGGTAAATGTTGGGCCACGGCCTATATTAACAGACACGCAAACCAATGTTGTTTGTCTGTTGGCTATATAAGATGTGTGAGCTTGTTCGATAATCCATTTAAAGGCACCTAAGGTCTCAACACATTCATAAACAAACTTAAAAAAGTACATGATTATCCCTAATTGTCAGAACAGAAACACAAACATACTAGAGTCTAAAAGCTAATACAAGCCAAATCGCAGAACAGACAGTTTCAGTTGTCTCTTCAGGAAATGTTGAAGTTTTCAGAAAGTTCACAAGCGCGAAGTACTCGCCGGGTTGCATTCCACTGTATTCATAAGCAGTAGCCATCGTGGACAACAAAATGGTACCGACGAAATGATTGTCTTACAGCATTTATAGCATATCGATGATTCTGACAGCTTGTCAGTCATTAAAGCTCAATATCCAACCACATTTCTTTTCCCCAAACGTTTTTAAGCCTGACACCTCCTCCCCAGCAACTCCTTTTATTTGATAAATTATTGTATCTAACTAGCCGCAATTCTTAAACATTCAAAGATTTTGGTCAAAAGAAGCGACTATATTGTCTCCAATTTCAAAGCAAGGAAAGATCAGATGTTGCAGAGTCACTGTCTTTGACGCCTTTCCACAGTCACAGAATATACAAACAAGTTCAAAAGTTCCGAATCGTTTGAACTTCACTGACTGTCATATTTTCATTTTTATTGTATTCATTTGATGTTCTCTCTCTCTCTCTCTCTCTCCTCTTCTCTCTCTCTCTCTCTCTCTCTCTCTCTCTCTCTCTCTCTCTCTCCTCCTCCCCCCCCTCTCCCCCCCCCCCCCCCCTCTCTCTCTCTCTTTGTGTATGTGTGCGTGCGTGTGTATTCCCGTATTTGTAAAAGCCATATAAACATACGCCGAAAAAACTGATGGACGTTAGAAATTATGCTCTACTTTTCTACTACATGGCGCGCGCGCGCGCGCGCACACACACACACACAACACACACACACACACACACACACGACACACACACACACACACACACACACACACACACACACACACACTACCACACACACACCACACACACACACACACACACACACACACACACTGCCGACAAAGCTGATCTTGAACCTCTCAAGTCTTGCGGTAGAAGACAGAACCGAAATTTTCAAAAGATGAAGTTCCTTTTGACCAAGATCAAAGACACGTGTTCGTTTTGTGGTGCCGCGAAGTTAAGAAGTAAAAAGGTCGCAAGTCCAATAAGATCGAAGCGGTTAAATAGCTAATAACGCAAATTTATCAAATTTCATTGTCATAATATTTCTCTTTGTTCGTAGTACACTATTTAGGCCTATTAATAATGAGCAGTCCAAAAGCTGCAACTTGAAAATAATTTATACAATAATGCCATGGAACTACTACACATCATTTTCTTTTTTCTTGTTTGTTTCTTCTTTAAAATAAGATCCAAATCAGAAATTCGGAGACATTTAGGTAGAAGGAAAGGAGTTTTAAGAGTTGGGTGTAGCAATGAAATGAATTGGGATATCCTAATTTAAAGTGCGGCATTATACGTTTTTCGTGTCTCTCGTTGTCTTCCCATGACTATTCATATGTCCTCCCATGACTATCCATACTGACATTCACATAGCCCTGTCCACCCTTTATGTAAGTATCATGGGGAAATTATATGAATTTGTTACCTCGGCTTTGACCTCCTCCCCGGGCCCCATCCTCTCTGACCTATCATCCCTCCTTCAAGGGTTTGTGTCCCTCCTGTACTGTAAGGGAGTGCATGAGTGAGGAATGATTTTGTGAGTTTGTGTGCGGGGTGTGCCCACCAATGCGTGTGTACATGCGTGTATGCGTACTCCCCTCTCTCTCTCCCCTCTCCTCTCCTCCTCTCTCCTCTCTTCCTCTTACACACGCGCGCGCGCGCGCGTGAAACGCGAAAACGCGCATGCGCGGGCATACACAAACAAACTAAAATTTACGCACATACACTTCTACAAAAGATTATTGTGTAACTTGCAGGGTTTTGTGGGAGAAGCCCTTAAAGGGGTTTGTTCAATTGTCTAGGTGAAAGAGTATCGTCCCACGAGAAGATGTTCAGGGGGGGTGGGGTATTTTAAAGTGATAAGCTTACTGTCACACGGGTCACTTTTGCACTCGCGCATTCATGACAGCATTTACTCCATACGCACACGCAATCCTTCCAATCAACCAAAAGGCGCACTACCGAATGTTTTTTCTTCTCCCCTCTCCTTCGGGAAAACACTTTACAAAATCACATAAAACACGTTATAAACAAATTTTTACAGGTAGCACTCTTCCACTGAGAGGCAAACTAACTCACTCAAACTTCATAAGTCACGGGCCTCCACACAACTTTGGGCCCACAAACTCCAGACCCAGGAAAAATAAATGATTCTCTCACTCCTTGATGCTATGCCTGCATCCGAATTACGACTCGCCTCATCCTTTCAGGATTCCCTGTCTCTCTCAGACATCATCTCGCCCCCTCGATTTCTCCCGTCCTGGAGATATGACTTCCGACTCCTCTCCCTCGACTCTTCTTGTCACTGAGAGATGGTTCCAACTCCTTTTCCCTCGCCCTTCTCCTGTCCCTGGAGAGATGACGAGCTCCCGACCCCCCTCCCTCGTCTTCTCCTGTCCCTGGAGAGATGACGAGCTCCCGAACCTCTCCCTGGAGTCCTTAATTCCTGGGGCTGCCTACCGGTTTTGTTCCTCCACCATGGCCATCTTCAACCACCTCACGGGGTGAAAGGTAAGGGTGAAGGGCGAAGGGTTAAAAGGTGAAGGGCTGAAACACGAATAAGGTTCGTGTAAGTAACCTTCTTAATTCAACATATGACTTCTTTCTTTCTCTTTTCTTTTAAGTTTTCCCCTGTAGCTTTCCCCAACTATCTATCGCTCACCTGGTAATGACTGGTCAGCAGAGAGGACCAACGTCCCTGACAGGTTCGAGTCTCTAGGCCATCTGCTGGTTTAAAACTGATTCTTTCCCTCCTTCCTCCTAGTGAGTGCATACTCAGTGTTCAAAACACATGACCAGCACCTTACCAGCCCTTGTTAAAAACTATCACTCAGTGGTCACTTTCACCAATGACCACATTTTTTTTCTTTACTGAGTCATACTCACAATATTTGGGGACGCCCGCTACACTAGTAAAAGGCCACATGAATATCTTCCTTTCCGTTGTGGCATGGGAAATGATTAAATATCACTAACACATGTGAGGGAGCGTCCAGCCTTGATGTGAGGCTACGTCCACATGACACCCCCCATCCTGGGATGAAAAAATTTTCTCCGAAAATTTTTTAAAAGGATTTTACAACTTCACTTAAACACATTTTCAGCCATGAATCTCAAAATGTGTAACCATCACAAAATGATTCACCAAATTAATAATCAACGTATAGAATCATCATCATGATCCACCATAAATAGCATATTCCAAATTTGCCCTTTCTAAAAAAAAAACATAATTGATCACCACATCTCACAAAAATACTTTCACAATTACAGGGGATAAAACAACTAGGTTTATTAACAATTCAAAGTACAATTGTGTTATTATTAAGATGTGAAGCACATATTTTCCCTTGATCTTTGTCTCACTCCTGTGTTTCAAAACCCTCATGAAAATGAGAATATTTCCAAGTGTAAATGTTTCTCAATAACATGTAAACAAAATAAACATAGTTGAAACATTTTTTTTTTCCCCACATGTAATGCCCATAGTCCATTGAAAAGTCACATGCTTTCCATTGTTGACAGTGGCAAATGAAAACAATTGGTTTGTCTCATTGCACAATCAAAACATGTGTATATACATTTCAAAAAGGGTAATTTGCTCATCACACATACATTTTAATATTCATCTTCACAAGCAATTTTAGACATAAATAGTACATGATGATTTTAAATTGTTTACGAAAGATAAAGCAAAGAATAGATATGTAATACATCAACATCAAGAGTTTTTGCATTGAAAAAACATATAGTCACTTAAAACAAGCAAATTATGCATAAATACCACTTGATTTAAATCGCCCATTTAACATACAATGCACTGTCCAAAAGTGATCAAAAACCGTAATCATTATGAAAGACAAAAACAGGAAATAGTCTTTCCCTTGAAGACAGTTACATTTGTCCATGAAAATTCATACACGTGACAATAAATCTGCCATGACATTTTGTGTACCGGGGCACTGGTTCAACAGTAAATTGGAATTCCTGCAATGCAAAGACCACCTTAATAATTTTGCTGTTCTTAGTCTTTGACGATTTAAAAGAAAGTCAATGGCCTGTGGTCAGTCTGTAACCGAAACTTTCTTCCAGTCAAAAACCTGGCGAACTTCTCACATGCCCATACAATACCAACACCCCTCTCTCAATAGTGGAATATTTCTCTTGTGTCTTTGAGAACTTCTTACGGGCGTATTGCACTGGATTTAACAAAGCACTTTTTTTCCTCCCAACAGTACCGCCCCATTCCTTTGGAACTGGCATCAGTTCTCAAAAATAAAGTCTTCTGAGAGGGGGGGTAACAAAAGAACAGGAAATGATTTGAGGGTGTTCTAAACACACTCCAAAGCCTTCTGGAAACTCATCAGACCACACAATACTTTTTTCTTTCGTCCCTTTCGCCCAGTTCAGTCAAAGGGCCGTCGGGGACGCAAAGTGGGGTACAAAAATCGTCTATAGTAAGACAACAATCCGATGAGTGACCTGATCTGTTTCTTTGTAGTGGGTTTGTGTAGGATAAAATCTTTTCCACTTTCTTTCCCTTGGCATCATTTTTTCCCACTGAAATAGTGTGACCCAAAAACTCGAGAGTTTGGAAAACCGGCACGATTTTTGATGGTCTTGCAGTCAAACCAAAACTTCTGAGTCTGGAAAAAACACTCGTAATTTTAGAAAGAGGGTAAACCCATGACTTTGCAGCCAACAAAATGTCATCAAAAAAATTTGACTGCACCACATTCATGGAGTTTCAGGGCTCGCAACTTTCTGGCAAAAGAAGCTGGGCATTTTGCAAACCAAATGGCATTTTCGTCCACTGGAAAAGACCAAAAGGTGTTTGAAATGCTGTCTTTTCCTTGTCAGCTTCAGCCATTGGAATCTGCCAGTACCCCTTTAGTCAAGTCTACTTTCACAAAATAATTTCCTTCCGAGAGCTGACACAAAAGTTCTTCAATGTCTGGGATGGGCCTCGGCATCGAACACAGTGATCTTGTTTATTTTTCCTTAATCGATGCAGAAACGCACCGAACCGTCAGGTTTGTCCACAATACAACGGGTGAGCTGTAGGGAGATGTAGAAGGTTCTATTACCTTAAATCCAGCATTACATTGATTTCTCTTTTCAACCACCTCTTTTTTTGCAAATGGGAGGGGTAGGTCTGGTCCGCACTGGTATTTCAGAAGTTAACTGAATACTATGGGGTTCAATACCAGTTACTGTACCTGGGGTATCCGTCAACACTTTCCTGAAAGTCTTTCAAAATGTCTTTGAGCTGTTCTGTTTGACTTGTAGACAAATCATTCGACAAAATCACATCATCATAGGTTTCACCTTTGACAGACAGAGTAGGAAGGGTACAACATCATCTGCACTGGAGATTTAACACCCCACATTTGCTGTTTTCACAACCTTTGATCTGTCCCTGTACGTCCCCATTGAGTAAAAATTTCATCACTGATAATGTCTGTCATGTTGACATCATTTTTCTGACACAGGACATATCCACTCAACTGACTGGTTGATGGCAACATTTTACGTTCAACCATACTTTTTCCCAACATGTTCACATGAAAAAACCTTCTCAGTTTTTTTGCCATTTTGACCCTTATAATTAACTGCAGAAATTTTTTCGACCACCTGAAAAGGACCCTTCCACATAACACGAAGCTTGTTATTTCATCAGTGAGTAGTACAAGGACTTTTATCCCCTACACTGAAGGAACGTACCTTTGCTTTTCTGTCTGCAAAGACCTTGTACACATCTTTTTTCTATCACTGACTGTTGAGCAAGCTCACATGCATCCTTAAAACGATTATGCATTTTCATAAACGTTTTGGTAAACAGTTTACGGGTCAGGTATGCCCCGTCTTTTTCGTCCATTGTGTCATCAATAAAATCCAAAGGACCCCTTGGTGAGTGTCCGAAAAGAAGCTCGAATGGTGAAAATCCCAGCGTTTGGGGTTCGGCATTTCCCTGTATGCAAAAAGCAAAGCCGGTATGAAACGATCCCATTCATGGTTCCTGCCTTGCAACCTTTCTCAACATGGACTTCAACGTTCCATTGAAACGTTCAACCATGCCATTCGATTGGGGATGATATGGGCGTGGTTGAAATGGAAGAGATTGACAACAGTCGTAAATTTCTCTCATGAGATCAGAAAAGAATTGCGTTCCACAATCCGAGAGAATTTCGCCTGGAAGACCCCCCTCTGGAAAAAATCGCAAGTAAAGCTTCAGCGACAGACACTGTAAACAATTTTCTTTAGTGGAATCGCTTCTGGATACCTTGTCGCTGTATCCACCAAAGTCAAGATATAGCGATATTCCCGAAGAAGACAGTGGTAAAGGGGCCCAAAAAGATCAATAGCCACCCTCCGAAATGGGGCGGAAAGAGAGGCATTTTGTGCAAAGGTGCACATGGGACGCGACCTTTCTGAGATGTCTTTTGGCCCGATTCACATGAACGGCAGTATTCTGTTACTTCCTTTGTTTACACCTGGCCCAAAAAAAAGAATCAAGAACTCTCTTTTATGTTCTTTTGATTCCACAGTGACCAGCGAACAATGCATCATGACCGTGTGTAGTACTGTCTCTCTAAGTGGTTTTTTGGGAAAGACAACTTGTTTGTTTGTCCTGTCCCAGGTACACATCTGTAGGGGAAAAGTCAGAGTCCAGTATGTTACGTTTTGGGTTTTTCCGTTGGTACGTCAGTGCAGTCTGTTTAGCAGCAGAAAGTATTGTCGTCAGCGTCTCGTCTTTTCCCTGCATTCTTTTAAATCAATCTGGGGTAATCTGGAGTTCACCAGTTTTGAGACTTTTAGCGGGGTTTGTAGCCTTTCCCTGCTCTATACGTTTGATCTAGTACTCACAAGACAAGGAACAAAAAGATCCTCCAGCACCACCATGTACTGTAGCGACACCCCGGCAAATTGCCCAAGATCAAGTCGCAGACTGGGTTATCCAATGACACAGGCGGTAAGAAAAAACCGGAGTAGTACGGTGTATCGACTGAAATTTTCGCCAGCGGAAACGTTTCAATCTTGCCCCCAAACGACCTACACTTTTGGACAGTGTTGAGATACTGGTTTTGAAGCACGAAAGATTTCCGTACACCAGCAGTGGTGCACCCAGTGTCCCCCGCAAAACCGAAGCCTGCAATCCTTGATGGGTCCGTTTTCTAACACCAGTCCATCAACCGATTGATCTGGTGCCAAAAACAAGGCCTTCTTCACAAACAGTGGAGACTAATGCGGATTTTGAATCATTTGGTTTGAAAGGGCATTTCCCTTTTCAAATGGAACTTGCAATCGCAATAGAAACATCGCATTGTCTGACGGCAGCTTTACTGATTTTGTGAACTTCGGTTCTGTCCCCCGAACTGGCCCAAAAGGTCTACGTGGTGGTCGTTGTCCACGACCTCGGAACGTTTGCTGAGGAGCAACAGGTCTTTTCCGGCGGGGGAGTACTGGTCGGTACGGGAAAAAGTCACTCGAACCGCGGAAAAGATCCCTGTCCGTTCCTAGGATAGGTTATATCCTTGAGGACTCAGAAATGACCCCCGATTTCCTTTCCTGAACTTCCTGTCCTGATGGGGTAGTACATGACGCATGAGACTCAAAGATGGAAAATTCTCCTTTCCTAGCCACGCCCTTATCTGGGTGAGCGATTTCAATACTGATCAGCCATCTGACACATTTTCCTCAACGTTTTTCAAATTGCCTTTCTTTAAGGAAAGTGGCCAGATCTTTGCTCACGCTCTGGAAAAGTTGTTCCTCTAAGAAGGAGATCTCGGCAGTGATTGAAAAGTTTTGGGGTTTGTTTTAGATAATCGATCCATCGATCCAAACAATGACTCATACGGATCAGAAACGACGGAAACGATTCTCCTTTGGGCAGGGCGCACAGAACGGAACGTTCGCGAAACGATCAGCAGAACATTTAAATTTTTTTGAGGATTCTTCTTTCAACTGATCCCAAGTTAAATTTTGTTTCGCTGCAAGTGAGTGGTACAGTGTCAAAGCGCTACCCTTAAACAACGACGCAATAAAACAATGTCCACTTTTCCTTGGCCAACCACAAAGACGTTGCGTGACTTTCAAAGCGAAAAAAAAAAACTATCGGGTGTCATCCGTTTTTTCCTCGAAAGGCGGCAACTTGGAATATATGCTGCTTTTTGGTTGAGGTGCGCTTGCGGAACCGACTGGGGGAGGTTCTCTCGATGCCTGGATTCTTTTAATTTCAGCACAGTCTCTAGTTCTAACTGCCTCAACTTAAATTGACGTTTTTTCACTTCAGCTTCCCTCTGTAATCTTTTTTTCTTCAATTTCAGCTTCCCTCTGTAATCTTTTTCTTCAATTTCAGCTTCCCCCTGTAGTCTATTTTCTTCAGCTTCCCCCTGTAGTTTATTTTCTTCAGCTTCCCTCGTCTTAGCCTGTCTGCCCTATCTCTGCATTGTTGCACATAGTTGGTAATTTGTTTTCTCCATCAAAACCCAAGCGTTCCGCTTGTTTTAACATATTTATCAAAATCACCATAATGAAACCGTCAACAATATAAACACAAAACAATCTCTAAGTAAAGAATAAAAAATAAGGCGATATATATGATGCTATAGTTTCACAAATGTAATTATAATATATACAAATAAAGAATTCAATTTCCGGTGTAAACAAAAAACAGCTTACTTAACAGGGTAGATATGAAATCCAAGGAATGTTTTTTCCAAAAATAATTTGCAAACTGCTATCAATTTGGAATTTTTAAAAAAAAATGAAGTTCAATGCAAATCTGTTTTTTCCTAAGAAAGGAAAAAACACAATAAAGTTTTCTGAAAATAAATTCTTTATAAAGTTTTAGTTCTTAAAAGTTCTTGTTGCAGTCTTTCTTTCTTACTTAATTTCAAAAGAATTTACAAAACAAATGTATCGCCTTATACGCTAAGTGAATATAAATTTACAAAACAAATGGAAGCACAAATTATTTTAAAAAAAGGGGAAGAAACACAAACTAGCGGAAATCCTACCTAAAAGATGAAAATGTAGAAAGAAAACTAGATAGGAGCTTATTGAGGAGAAGGTTTAAGAGGTTTTGAAAAAGGGGGTGAAAAGGAAATGTAAGGATTTCACAGGATCAGGATAGTAAGATGAAATCAAGAAAAGCAAAAGAAGCCCTCAGACAGCACCCTATTGGTTACTGTCTCCCGTGAAACTGGAGACGGGAAAAAAAAATCCTCACAATATACACCACACTACAGTAATAATACAAAATACAAACAATCAATCAATAAATGCACATTCACACCCAAACCAAAGAAAATCTCGCACCACAAAACAGAAAAAAAATAATCAAAAGATAAAGATGTTTATTGGGCTGAGCGGTAATCAACTCCACCACCTACCCCTATTAGCGTGACGGAGGAGGGAAATTGATCCCACACTCTGAGGGGCAAGGGGAAAAATCAAACTGAAACAATAGGAAAGGAAAAAATAGATATTTATGAGAAGGGAAGGACTATTGACTCCCCAAAGCCATGCCCCCCTGCTAAACGCAGGAAGAGGTTGGGGCTATAAGTCCTGGGGAAGGGGGCAAAAAATTTTAATACCTAGGGAAGGACAGCGATTCCTCAACGCCCTGCCCCCTTGCTGCCAGGTACGAGCAAGAGGAGGTTGAGGCTATCGGTCCTGAGGTGGGGGAAGGGTCCAAAAAGAAATCCTACCAAAAAAAAACCTTAACGGAGTAGAGCAAACCAAAGAAATGTCAACCACCCGAAACACATATAGAAATGAAAAAAACAACAAATGCAAATATTATACACAATAAATAATTAACTAATTTCTTTTCTTTTTTCTTCCCTCAAAAAACCCTTGAGGGTACAAATAAAATCTTTCCTTTTTTTTTTTCCTTCCTCAAACCCTTGAGGGTACAAATAGAAATCTTTTTTTTTTTTCTTCCTCAAACCCTTGAGGGTACAAATAAAATCTTTTTTTTTTTTTTTTTAAAGTCCCAAGGGCACAAATAGAAATCTTTCTTTTTCTTTTTTTCTTTTGTCGGGTCACCACTGTCACACTGTCACTTTTGCACTCGCGCATTCATGACAGCATTTTTCCCCCATACGCACACGCAATCCTTCCAATCAACCAAAAGGCGCACATACCGAATTTTTTTTCTTCCCCCCCCTCTCCTTCGGGAAAACACTTTACTAAATCACATCAAAAACGTTATAAACAAATTTATACAGGTAGCACTCTTTCCACTGAGAGGCAAACTAACTCACTCAAGACTTCATAAGTCACGGCCTCCACACAACATTGGCCCACAAACTCCAGACCAGGAAAATAATGATTCTCTCACTCCCTTTATGCTAGCCTGCATCCGAATTACGACTCGCCTCATCCTTTCAGGATTCCCTGTCTCTCTCAGACATCATCTCGCCCCCTCGATTTCTCCCGTCCTGGAGTATGACTTCCGACTCCTCCCCTCGACTCTCTTGTCACTGGAGAGATGAGTTCCAACTCCTCCCCTCGTCTTCTCCTGTCCCCCGGAGAGATGACGAGCTTTCCCCACTCCTTCTCCCTCGTCTTCTCCTGTCCCTGGAGAGATGACGACTCCTGACTCCTCTCCCTGGGGTCCTTAATTCCTGGGCTGCCTACCGGGGTTCCTCACACCATGGCCATCTTCAACCACCTCACGGGGTGAAAGGTGAAGGGTGAAGGGCGAAGGGTAAAAGGGTGAAGGGCTGAAACACGAATAAGGTTCGTGTAAGTAACCTTCTTAATTTTAACATATGACTTCTTTCTTTCTCTTTTCTTTAAGTTTTTCCCCCCCGTAGCTTTTTCCCCAACTACTATCGCCCCACCTGGTAATGACTGGTCAGCAGAGAGGACCAACGTCCTGACAGGTTCGAGTCTCTAGGCCATCTGCTGGGTTTTAAAACTGATTCTTTCCCCCCTCCTCCTAGTGGTGATACTCAGTGTTCAAAACACATGACCAGCACCTTTCCACCCTTGTTAAACTATCACTCAGTGGTCACTTTCACCCAATGACCACATTTGTTTCTTTACTGAGTCATACTCACAATTATTTGGGGACGCCCGCTACACTAGTCAAGCCACATGAATATTCTTCCTTTTCCGTTGTGGCATGGGAAATATTCATATCACTAACTACATGTGATGGAGCGTCACATGCCTTGATGTGAGGCTACGTCACATGACCCCTTACACGGGGGTATCCTAGGAGAGAGAGAGAGGAGAGAGAGGAGAGAGGAGAGAGAGAGAGAAGAGAGAGAGAGAGAGAGAGAGGGGAGATTGCGGGGATTATGGACAAATGAATCGCAAATATATTTGAGCATGAATACAGTTTGTTCAGGGTCCAACACACACACACACACACACCACACAACACACACCACACACACACACACCGTCGCCCCCTCTCCCTCCACATAAAAAACAACGCACCAACAAAGGC
>JAFLJL010005464.1:0-12500 GCA_018398815.1 Conus ventricosus
TGACTGGATAAACTCAAATCTGTCTTTTATGCCTGGGGCAACCATTTTCTATTCTTTCCAAAACTCAACCACAAAAGAAGATCATTCATAGCGGAAATGTGTGGTGGACGGAATCCTGCAAACGTGCTGTTGATGAAAAGAAACTAAAATACAAAGAATATGTTAAAGACAACCGAAAAACAACGTCACCATGAAACGGCCAAGTATATGAGCAGCAAGTCATTGAAAAAGCTAAACGGGACCACTGGTCGTCGTTTTGTCTCACCGAAGTCTCTGATCATCACGACGTTAAAAAAAGTTTGGACAAAGGTCCATGAAATGAAACAGGGAGTGAATCTTCCAATATATCCATTTTACTTTAGAAAATAAGCAATTTCCAACTGCTGCTAAAAAAGCCGAGGCGTTCGCAGATCTGTTTGCAAAGAATAGTTCCACAAATAGCCTTTCTGATTGTCACACTGTCACTCTTGCATACCCGCATTCATGACAGCATTTACTCCATACGCACACGCAATCTTTCCAATCCCCCAAAAAGGGAGCACTACCGAATGTTTTTCTTCTCCCCCTCTCCACCAGGGAAAACACTTTACTAACTCCACATCAACAACTTGTAAACGGATTCTACACATGTATCTCTCCCTCCGCACTGAGAGACAAATAAATCCGCACACATGTATCTCTCCCACACTGAGAGACAAATCAATCTTCACACATGTATCTCTCTTTACACTGAGAGAAAAAATAGTCTTCACACTTGTATCTCTCTTTACACTGAGAGATAAAATAATCTAGTTCCGCTTCTATAAAGCTATGGCCTTCACATTCCGTTATCCCAAAATTCCGGACCAGGAGAATACATAACTCCCGTAATCACTGAGACCTGCCTGCCTCAAGTAAAAAGCTTCCCTGCTTTCTCAATTCCCTGTCTCTCTGAGACAATATACTCCCCCCCTCGAACGTCCTCCCGTCCTGGAGATTCGAGTCTCGACTTCTCTTCCGCGACTTCTTCTGTCTCTTGCGAAATGACGAGCTTCAACTCCTCTCCCTGGAGTTGGTACTGGCGGGGGCTGAACTACCGGTTGTTCCCCACACCATGGCCATCTTCAACCACCTCACGGGGTGAAAGACGAAGGGTGAAGGGCGAAGGGTAAAGGGTGAAGGGCTGAAACACGAATAAGGTTCGTGTAAGTAACCTGCTTCTCAATTCAATATATGAATTCTTTCTCTCTTCTTTAAGTTTTCCCCCTGTAGCTTTCCCCAACTATCTATCGCTCACCTGGTAATGACTGGTCACAAAGAGGACCACCGTCCTGACAGGTTCGAGTCTCTAGGCCATCTGCTGGGTTAAAACTGACTCTTTCCCCCCTTCTCCTAGTGAGTGCATACTCAGTGTTCAAAACACATGACCAGCACCTTACCTTACCAGCCCTTGTTAAACTATCACTCAGTGGTCACTTTCACCCAATGACCACATTCGTTTCTTGAATGAGTCATACTCACAATTATTTTGGGGACGCCCGCTACACTAGTCAAGCCATATGAATATTCTTCCTTTAATTGTGGCACGGGAAATGATTCATATCACTAACTTCATGTGATGGAGCGTCACATGCCTTGATGTGAGGCTACGTCACATGACACCCCCCATCCTGGGATGAAAAATTTTCTACAGAAATTTTTTTTTTAAAGGATATACAACTTCACTTAAACACATCTTCAGCCATGAATCTCAAAATGTGTAACCATCGCACATGATTCACCAAATTAATAATTAACGTATAGAATCAATCACCATGATCCACCATAAATAGCATATTTCAAACTTTCAATCTTTCAAAAAAAAAAACATTCATAATTGATCACCATATTCCACAAGATACATTTCACAAATTACATGGATAAAACAATTAGGGATATCAACAATTCAAAGCACCAATTGTGTTCATACATTAAGATGTGAAGCACATTTTCCCTTGATCTTTGTCTCACATCATATGTTTCAAAACCCTCATGAAAATGAGAATATTTCCAAGTGTAAATGTTTCTCAATAGACATGTAAAAAAAATAAACATAGTTTAAACTAATTTCTTTTTCCCCACATGTAATGTTATAGTCCATTGAAAAGTCACATGCTCTCCATTGTTGACAATGACAAATGAAAACAATTGTTTGTCTCATGCACAATCAAAACATGTATATATACATTTCTAAAGAGTTATTTGCTCATTACACATACATATAGATTCATCGTCACAAGCAAGTTAGACATAAATAGTACTTGATTTTTTCCATTGTTTACCAAAGAATAAATATGTATTACATCAACATCAAGTAGTTGTTTGCTTGTAAAACATATAGTCACTTCAATAAGCAAATTATGCATAAAATACCACTTGATTTAAATCGTCAGTAGCATACAATGCACCGTCAAAAGTGATCACACCGTAATCATTAAGAAAGACAAAAAACAGGAATAGTCTTTCCCTTGAAGACAGTTACATTTGTCCATGAATATTCACGCACGTGACAACAAATCTGCCATGACATTTTGTGTTCCAGGCACTGGTTCAACAGTAAACTGGAATCCTGCAATCCCAAAGACCATCTTAATAACCTGTTGTTCTTAGTCTTTGACGATTTCAAGAACGTCAGTGGCCTATGGTCAGTCTGTAACTGAAACTTTCTCCAGTCAAGAACCTGGCGAACTTCTCACATGCCCATACAATAGCCAAGCACTCTCTCTCAATAGTGGAATATTCTCTTGTGTCTTTGAGAACTTCTTACTGGCGTATTGCACTGGTACTTCAGAAGTTAACTGAATACTATGGGGTTCAATACCAGTTACTGTACCTGGGGTATCCGTCAACACATCCTGAAAGTCTTTCAAAATGTCTTTGAGCTGTTCTGTTTGACTTGTAGACAAATCATTCGACAGAACCACATCCTCATGGGTTTCACCTTTGATAGACAGAATAGGAAGGGGTACAACATCATCTGCACTGGTAGATGTTAACACTCCTACATTTGCTGTTTTCATAACCTTTGATCTGTCCCTGTACGTTACATTGGGTACAAATTTCATCACTGATAATGTCTGTCATGTTGACATCAGTTTCTGACACAGGACATATCCACTCAACTGACTGGTTGATGGCAACATTTGTACGTTCAACATATTTCTTCAACATGTTCACATGAAATACCTTCTCAGTGTTTGCCATTTTGATCTTATAATTTACTTCAGAAAGTTTTTCGACCACCTGAAAAGGACCCTTCCACATAACACGAAGCTTGTTATGTTCATCAGTTAGTAGCACAAGGACTTTATCCCCTACACTGAAGGAACGTGCCTTTGCTTTCTGTCTGCAAAGACCTGTACACATCTGTTTTCCTATCAGCTGACTGTTGAGCAAGCTCACATGCATCCTTAAAAAACGATTATGCAGTTCATAAACGTATTGGTAAACAGTTTTACTGTCAGGTATGTCCGTCTTTTCCGTCCATTGTGTCATCAATAGATCCAAAGGACCCCTTGGTGAGTGTCCGAAAAGAACTCAAATGGTGAGAATCCCAGCGTGTCGTTCGGCATTTCCCTGTATGCAAAAGCAAAGCCGGTACGAAACGATCCCATTCCTGGGGCTCTTGCCTTGCAACCTTTCTCAACATGGACTTTAACGGTTCCATTGAATCTTTTCAACCATGCCATTCGATTGGGGATGATATGGCGTGGTTGAAATGGAAGAGATTGACAACATTCTGTAAATTTCTCTCATGAGATCAGAAATGAATTGCGTTCCACAATCCGAGAGAATTTCGTCTGGAAGACCCACTCTGGAAAAAATTGCAAGTAAGGCTTCAGCGACAGATACTGTATCAATTTCTTCAGTGGAATCGCTTCTGGATACCTTGTTGCTGTATCCACCAAAGTCAAGATATAGCGATATCCCGAAGAAGACAGTGGTAGGGGTCCAACAAGATCAATAGCTACCTTCCGAAATGGAACGGAAATGAGAGGCATTTTGTGCAAAGGTGCACATGGGACGCGACCTTTCTGAGATGTCTTTTGGCAGATGTCACATGAGCGGCAGTATTTCGTAACTTCCTTTGTGAAAACCCGGCCAATAAAAAGAATCAAGAACTCTCTTTAATGTTCTTTTGATTCCGCAGTGACCAGCGAACAATGCATCATGACCGTGTGCAGTACTGTTTCTCTAAGTGGTTTTGGAACCACAACTTGTCTGTTGTCCTGTCCAGGTACACACCTGTAGAGAGATGTCAGAGTCCAGTATGTACGTTGGTTTGTCCGTTTGTTACGTCAGTGACAGTCTGTTTAGCAGCAGAAAGTATTGTCGTCAGCGTCTCGTCTTTTCCCTGCATTTCTTTTAAATCATCTGGGGTAATCTGGAGTTCATCCAGTTTTGAGACTTTTAGCGGCTTTGTAGCCTTTCCCTGCTCTATGACGTTTGATCTAGTACTCACAAGACAAGGAACAAACGATCCTCCAGCACCACCATGTACTGTAGCGACACCTGGCAAATTGCCCAAGATCAAGTCGCAGACTGGGTTATCAATAACACAGGCGGTAAGAAAACCGGAGTAGTAACGGTGTATCGACTGAAATTTTCGCCACGGAAACGTTTCAATCTTGCCTCCAAACGACCTACACTTTTGGACAGTGTTGAGATACTGGTCTTGAAGCACGAAAGACTTCCCGTACACCAGCAGTAGTGCACCCAGTGTCTCGCAAACCGAAGCCTGCAAACCATTGATAGCTCCGTTTTCTACACCAGTCCATCAACAGATTGATCTGGTGCCAAAACAAGGCCTTCTTCACAATCATGGAGACTAATGCGGGTTTTTGAATCATTTGGTTTGAAAGGGCAATTTTTCCTCAAATGGAACTTGCCATCACAAAAGAAACATCGCATTGTCTGATCGGCAGCCGACTGATTTTGTGAACTTCTGTTCTGTCCACGAACTGGCCCAAAAGGTCTACGTGGTGGTCGTTGTCCACGACCTCGGAACGTTTGCTGAGGAGTAACGGGTCTTCCCGGCGGTGAGTACTGGTATTGACGAAAGTCACTGCGAACCGCGGAAAGATCCCTGTCCGTTCCTAGGATAGGTATATCCTTGAGGACTCAAAAATGGACCCACGATTTCCTTTCCCGTAACTTCCCTGTCCTGATGGGATAGTACATGACGCATGAGACTCAAAGATGGAAAATTCTCCTTTCCTAGCCACGCCCTTATCTGGGTGAGCGATACAATACTGATCACCATCTGACACATTTCCTCCACGTTTCAAATTGCCTTTCTTTAAGGAAAGTGGCCAGATCTTTGCTCACGCTCTGGAAAAGTTGTTCTCTAAGAAGGAGATCTCGCAGTGATTGAAAAGTTTTGTTCGTTTTAGACAAATCGACCATCGATCCAAACAATGACTCATACGGATCAGAAACGATGGAAACGATTCTCCTTTTTCAGGGCGCACAGAACGGAAACGTTCGTGAAAACGATCAGCAGAACATTGAAATTTCTTGAGGAGTTCTTCTTTCAACTGATCCCAAGTTAAATTTTGTTTCGCTGCAAGTGAGTGGTACAGTGTCAAAGCGCTACCCTTAAACAACGACGCAATATACAATGTCCACTTTTCCTTTGGCCAACCACAAGACGTTGCGTGACTTTCAAATCGGAAAAGAAAACTATCAATGTCATCCGTTTTTTCCTCAAAAGGTGGCAACTTTGGAATATATGCCGCTTTGGTTGAGGCATGGCTGCGGAACCGACTGGTGGAGGTTCTCTCGATGCCCGTATTCTTCTAATTTCAGCATCAGTCTCTAATTCTAACTGCCTCAACTTAAATTGACGTTCTTCAGCTTCAGCTTCCCTCTGTAGTTTATTTTCTTCAGCTTCCCTCTTAGTTTATTCTCTTCAGCTTCCCTCTGTAATCTTTTTTCTTCAATTTCAGCTTCCCTCTGTAGTTTATTTTCTTCAGCTTCAGCTTCCCTCTGTAGTCTATTTTCTTCCCTCTCTCTTAGCCTGTCTGCCCTATCTGTGCATTGTTGCACATAGTTAGTAAGTTTTTTCTCCATCAAAACCCAAGCGTTCCGCTTGTTTAACATATTTATCAAAATCATCCATAATGAATCGTCAGATATAAACACCAAACAATCTCAGAGTATGAATAAAAATAAGGCGATATATGATGATATTATGTTTCACAAAACCGTAATTATAGTATATACAAATACAGAATTCAATTTCCGGTGTAAACAAAAAACCGCTTACTAAAACAGGGTAGATATGAAATCCAAGGAATGTATTTTTCCAAAAATAATTTGCAACTGTTATCAATTTGGAATTTACAAATCAAAATGAAGTTTAATGCAAATAAACACAATACTAAAGTTTTCTGGAAATAAATTCTTTATAAAGTTTTAGTTCTCAAAAGTTCTTGTTGTCAGTCTTTTCTTTCTACTTAATTTCAAACGAATTTACAAAACAAATGTACCGCCCTTTTACAAAAAATGAATATAAATTTACAAACAAATGGAATCACAAACAATTAAAAAGAGGGGAAGAAACACAAACTAGCGGAAATCCTACCTAAAATATGAAAATGTTGAAAGAAAACTAGATAGGAGCTTATTGAGGAGAAGGTTAAGAGATTTTGAAAAAGGGGTGAAAAGGGAAATGAAAGGATACACAGGACCGAATAGTGAGCAGAAATCAAGAAAAGCAAAAGAAGCCCACAGACAGCACCCTAGTGGTCACTGTCTCCCGTGAAACTGGAGACGGGAAAAAAAAAATCACTGCACAATATACACCACACTACAGTAATAATACAAAATACTAAACAATCAATCAATAAATGCACATTCACCCAAACTCAAAGAAAATCTCGCACCACACCCAGAAAAAAAATAATCAAAAGTTAAAGATGTTTATTTGGGCAGAGCGGTAATCAACTCCACCACCTACACTACTAGCGTGACGGAGGAGAAGTTGATCCCACACTCTGAGGGGCAAGGGGAAAAATCAAACTGAAACAATAGGAAAGCGAAAGAAATAGATATTTATCAGAAGGAAAGACTATTGACTCCCCAACGCCATGTCCCCCTGCTAAACGCAGGAAGAGGTTGGGGCTATCAGTCCTGGGAAGGGGACAAAAATACTAATCCTCTAGGGGGAAGGACAGCGATTCCTCAACGCCCTGCCCCTTGCTGCCAGGTTCGAGCAAGAGAAGGTTGAGGCTATCGGTCCTGAGGTGGGGAAGGGTCAAAAAGAAATCCACCAAAAAAAAACCCTTAACGGAGTAGAGCAACCAAAAGAAATGTCAACCACCCTAACACATATAGAAATAGAAAAAAACAACAACAAATGCAAATATTATACACAATAAATAATTAAACTTTCTTCTTTTTTTTTCTCTTCCCTCAAACCCTTGAGGCACAAAATAGAAATCTCTTTTTTTTTTTAAAGCCCCCAGGGCACAAATAGAAATCTTTCTCTTTTTTTTTCTTTTCTTTCCCGGGGAAACAAACGGCAGCTACGCCGGTGAAGCTGGAGTCGGGGTCACCACTGTCACACTGTCACTCTTGCATACCCGCATTCATGACAGCATTTACTCCATACGCACACGCAATCTTTCCAATCACCCAAAAGGAGCACTACCGAATGTTTTTTCTTCTCCCCCTCTCCTCCAGGGAAAACACTTTACTAACTCACATCAACAACTTGTAAACGGATTCTACACATGTATCTCTCTCCGCACTGAGAGACAAATAAATCCGCACACATGTATCTCTCCTCACACCGGGGAGACAAATCAATCTTCACACATGTATCTCTCTTTACACTGAGAGAAAAAATAGTCTTCACACTTGTATCTCTCTTTACACTGAGAGATAAAATAATCTAGTTCCGCTTCTATAAAGCTATGGCCTTCACATTCCGTTATCCCAAAATTCCGGACCAGGAGAATACATAACTCCCGTAATCACTGAGGACCTGCCTGCCTCAAGTAAAAAGCTTCCCTGCTTTCTCAATTCTCTGTCTCTCTGAGACAATATACTGCCCCCTCGAACTCTCCCGTCCTGGAGATACGAGTCTCGACTTCTCTTCCGCGACTTCTTCCTGTCTCTTGCGAAATGACGAGCTTCAACTCCTCTCCCTGGAGTTGGTACTGGCTGGGGCTGAACTACCGGTGTGTTCCCCCACACCATGGCCATCTTCAACCACCTCACGGGGGGAAAGACGAAGGGTGAAGGGCGAAGGGTAAAGGGTGAAGGGCTGAAACACGAATAGGTTCGTGTAAGTAACCTGCTTCTCAATTCAATATATGAATTCTTTCTCTCTTCTTTAAGTTTTCCCCCTGTAGCTTTCCCCAACTATCTATCGCTCACCTGGTAATGACTGGGCCAGCAAAGAGGACCACCGTCCTGACAGGTTCGAGTCTCTAGGCCATCTGCTGGGTTAAAACTGACTCTTTTCCCCCCTTCTCCTAGTGAGTGCATACTCATGTTCAAAACACATGACCAGCACCTTACCTTACCAGCCCTTGTTAAACTATCACTCAGTGGTCACTTTCACCCAATGACCACATTCGTTTCTTGAATGAGTCATACTCACAATTATTTTGGGGACGCCCGCTACACTAGTCAAGCCATATGAATATTCTTCCTTTAATTGTGGCACGGGAAATGATTCATATCACTAACTTCATGTGATGGAGCGTCACATGCCTTGATGTGAGGCTACGTCACATGACACTGATAAATGCAAACTATGAGGAAAAACTCAAAGAAACACGATATGTACTGTGATTCAGAAGAAAAAAAAATGACCATTATCTAAACGCGGATATCACTCTACAGGAATTAAAAAATGCATGATATTATTACCCAACAAAAAAAAAATCAGTTGGTCTGGATGCACTTTCGAATGAGATGTTAAAACACCTGCCCCGATAATTTTGTATCGTTTCTTCATAACATCATAACAAAATGCTGGCAAGATGGAAGTATCCCTTCTGTTTGGAAAGAATCTGTAGTCGTCCCGATCTTAAAGCAGGGCAAACCTAAATCCAACATAAATAGTTACCGTCCGATTGCCCTCACCTCTCACACGTGTAAGTTAATGGAAAGAATTGTTTTAGTAGGCCTGTATATCACTGTGAGAAACGTGGTATAATTCCGGCTATACAAGCAGGCTTCAGAAAAGGCAGATCAACAATAGACCATCTGGTAAAATTGACGACACATGTAAAACAACAATTTGCACGAAGAAAAATGTCCTCGCCACTTTCTTTGATGTCAGAAAAGCGTATGATCATGTTTGGCATAAGAGACTTATATAAACTGAAAACCATTGGCCTTTCTGGTCATGTATATAACTATATCAAAGCATTTCTGACCAATAGAAGTATAGAAACAAAGATACAAAATGTTTATTCCAGCAAGAGATATTTACAAATGGGCATTCCTTAGGGATCGGTCATTGCTCCGCTACTTTTTAATATTCTGATATGCGATCTCCCAAAGCATTTATCTAAAAACTGCTCCTTGGTGCAATACGCTGATTATATTTGCATGTGGATGAACGTAACTTTAAAGAAGAAAACTTCAGTCAGATCTGTCAATTTCATAAAAAAAGCATATCAGTGTGACCTAGATAATAAAGCAATATTCATGTTTGAAAACGGCCTTAGTTTATCGGCAGAAAAAAACCCACATGATGTTATTTGATGCTGGTGGAAGTATGTGCAATATTCCTACTTTTAAGGTAGATAACAATGTATTGAATTATGTCACCGAGATATTTTTTTTAGGAGTAAATATTACCTCTAAATTAACTTGGAACAACCATATTGAACATATTATCAACGAAGCCAGCAAATCTCTTAATCTTCTTAAAGTGATCAGTAAACAAAATTGGGGTGCAGATACACAAACTTTAGTACACCTTTCGACATCTCTCGTAAGATCAAAATTATCATACGTACAAAAAGTGTTCTTCAGCGCACCAAACTACTTACTTAAAAGTTGCAAAGCATAGACTGCAAGGCATTTAGACTCGCACTAGGTGTCCCATTTCATGCCAGTGCATCAGGAACGTATTACGAAGCCGGAGGTCTGCCCCGTGATGACTATAGAAACTTGGCCTGTGCTAAATTCATCTTACGTAGCTCAGCTGTTCAGAACTCAAGCAAAGATGAATTAGCTTTACGATCAAATTTCCATTTCCCGAAGCGAGCTAGATCTATTAAATCTAATACAACTATAATGACATATCCCTCAAAATTACTGAAAGACGCTGAGATTGATCCCAAGAATATTGCTGAGCGTTTTCCTGTATCCTCGATTCCTATTTGGGAATTGGACACCACATGTTTTGATTATAAATATACTGATCTACAAAAGAATGTTAACAATAACATATTGTCATCTCTTGCCAAATCTCATATCGATAGTAATTATTCACACCACCTTAAAGTTTTCACCGATGGATCACTGTTAAATGAAAAAGCTGGAAGTGGTTTTGTTATTCCTACCCTTAAAGTTGAAAAATCTTTTCACCTCGGGAAGGGGTATTTCTATCTTCACGACTGAGCTGGTGGCAATTCTAATGGCGCTTAACTTTCTTGTTGATACTCCACTTACTATCTACAAAGCACTTTTCTGTGTGGATTCTAAATCTGTCCTACAAGGCATTGAACCTACTGCTGTAAAAAATCGAGGTGAGGTGATTTTAGAAATAAAACATCTTGTCAGTGTTCTTATATCAAGAGGTACAACAGTTGATTTTTGCTGGATCCTGTCTCACAGTGGGATTTCTGCTAATGAGTGGGCTGACCGGGCTGCCAGAGAAGGAGCACGAAAGTCCGATGAATCCATAGAAATCAACATTCCTCTGTGTTTATACGAAGGATATGGTCTCTTAAAAAAGACGTGTATTGAAAAGGTTTATGAAGCCTACAAAAACTTGGTTCTTATCAAAATACATCTACCTCACTCCAAACTGCTCTGCTGTGACGAATCCCAGTCAGCTACTTTTTCTTCTAGCAATGCCGCTAAAAGTGGAAAGATTACCTATCAATTGGCCAACACAAACGTACTTGAAAAAAATATCCGAAAACTTGAATCCCTGTTTTACAGGCTTAACCCGTTCAGTGCCTCACAATAGTACAAACAAAGGTGTTCCCAGGTGCCGGGGAAATCTCATGATTTGGGGGTCATAATTAACAAAGAATTCTAGCTCAGAAACTACAAAAGATAGAAAAATGAAATCTATATCATTTTTGAAGGAAATTGAATGAAGATTTTGAATCTGGGCTTCTTTTGTTTTAATTTTGATAATACAAAAGTATTTAGGCTTGTAGATTTGGATAGATTTTTTTGCACGATCAAAAACTATGTATTTACCACATCCAAACAAGAACACACAGCAAAAAAGTTGAAAATAAAGTTTGTATTGTCACACTACACCTGTAAATGAAAGTAAAACAGTTTGGAAGTCTATCAAGACGCTCACACTCGATGCAGACTGACCAGTCCACGACCACGCCCCCCCCCCCCTCCCCACCACACCCCCTTGCTCAACTTCAACCCTCTCTTTCACTCCTCATCTTCCCCTACCTTTTCGTCTGCACCGTGTCACGCCGCGAGCAGGCCACGATCCCCTCTCGCACTGATTTCACATCACTGGACACAAGCACGCAGTGCAGAGTACACACTTGGCTGGCTCGTTCGACTGACGCTGTCAGCTGAACACACACTGAGAGGTCACAGAGCCCTACTCAATAACTGACGAATATGGTCGGCAATTCCACCACTATCATCATCTCACCTTCATGCTCGAGTTAGTCGTTGAATAAAAGATTATTGTGTTTGTCAAAAATCATCAGCAGAGCCTGCTCAGCTGTGTAAATACGTTGACTTGGTCGCTGGGCTTGTCAGGTTGCGCCGCCATCTTTGCAAGCGAGACACGAAGTGCTGGCTGGTCACCCAGTCAGTGATAAGAATAAATGGGCTTTCCCCTCACGTGTGGTCATTTACATATTATTTTAAGACTACAGACATATAAGGCTTTCTACGCAAACTCTATTTGAGTCCGTTGATAGAAATAGTAACGAATGAAAACTCAAGAAAAATGCATGACGTCAGGGGACTGCCCATAGGCACATGGAAAGCACTTTTATTTCCGCGTCAGCTGACTGACTAAAGGCGCTCAACGGGTTAAGCTAAACGCTTTCCGTACAAAATTTCGCAAAAATTTAAATTGCATCTGCGGAGCAGTTGAAAGTTTCACAACCCAGCGTCTTATTTTCCACTGCACATATTTCAAAAAGGAAAATCCTGACTGCCTGCGACTTGATGGCACGTGTATTTTCCAGAACTTACAAGGTCTTGTTTCTTTTGTTAATTCCTTGATGATTAGTCCAATGGCTCTTTCTTGTAACAAGTGTTCCTATAGATATGAGCGCTGAACATTTTGGTTATAC
>JAFLJL010005465.1:0-13348 GCA_018398815.1 Conus ventricosus
GGATTAAAAGCCAAGGAAAAAAGAAAAACTACAAATGGGTTTCATAAAAAAGCGCTAGTTTTTCAACTCCCAAGCGAGTGATATTAAAAAATTTCTCCCCCAAAACATAAACAGGGGTTCAGGTGAAGGAAGGGTGGGGGGCGGGGAAGGGGTGGGGTTGGGGAAGAGAGGTGGGGGAAAGGAAAGGAAGAGGGAGGAGAGGAGGCACAGGGGGACCCCCTTTTTTTTTTCCCCCTTCCAATCCCCCACCCCAGCGGGAACTGTTTCCCTTTGTTTTGGGAAAACCCTTTTTGGTCCCTCCCTGCACAAAAACCCCCCCCCCCCCCCCCCCCCCCAACTTCCTGCAGTATACTTGCCCCAGGCCAAAGGGGACCAACTTACAGTAAAAACGGACAACAAAACTTCCCACGGGGCATCAGCAGAAAAAGTATTTTGCTTACTGCCCACTCAGAAAATTTAGGACGAAGTTTTAACCTACGACATAAAAAAAACTTCGCATATTGTCATGGGAATGGGAGGGAAGGAGATTTTGAGGTGGGGGGATGGAGAGGGAGGAAATGGATTTCCGCAATTTATCAACAACAAAAAATTTCCCCACTCACTACCCCTGAACTATTTTAAATACTTACCCCAATTTTCCGGGTCCAGAATACTGTTCTGTTTTAGTTACTGTGAAAACAAACTCACATAAACACATATTATTCATCATCTACACATATTATTCATCATCACCATTTTATTCATCATCACATATTATTCTCATCACATAAATTTATTCATCCTCAACACCCCTGATAGGCCCTTTTTGGGGTCGGGGGCTATAAGCAACTTTTTTATCACATCTAATCATATATTCCTCTACTATTATTATCACTACTCATATTATTCATCACTACATCATATTTTATTCTCGGGATGAAAAGTTTTTAAAAAAGCAAGGAATTTTTCTGGGTTTAAGCATTTTTTTAAAAATAAAGAAAAATCCACATTTAAAACCTCAAAATATCTTTCTACCCCCTTCAATTCAAACCTCAAATTCTGAGGGTTTTTTTTTCCTTTTCTTTTTTTTTGTTTTTTTTTTTTTGTCAACATCAAATGGATTTAATACGGGGCTTCTGCTTTGTGGCTGGTCGATTTCGAAGAAAGGGGTTTTTCCGAAAATTACCTGCCCTTGGCCTGGTTTCTATTATTATAACTAGACGTCGGTTTTTGTTTCACAACATAAAGTAAAATTTACGAATGTTTCAGCAAACTGAGATATTTGACCATTGAAAATGAATGTAAAAATAACAAAAAAGGAGCAAAATCACCAACACTTACTTTCCAAAGTTAAAATTGTTCTAAAAATGCAGCGACCCGCTCCCGTGAACCGGGCGTTTCATGTGGTCAGCAATCGTAAGAGCCACGTTCCGAAGCTGTTTTCTTGTTGAAAGCTAGACTAACGCCTGCTCGTCACTGCTTTTTATATCAAAACTCTAACTCTACTCCCCACACACCTCTTCCTCGAGCCCCTTTTTTTTTTCCAAAGGGTTGGATTTTTTTTTTTTTTTTTTTTTTTTTCGATTTCGTTCGACGCCATGAATCCGAGACACTCTCGTCGGCGCTGTAAAACATGTGCAGGGTTTGGCCAGTCAACCGAATAAAAACCCGCCCTTTTGGGGATAAGCCTAGAGTAATCTCGCCGGAGGCGCTCGCCGAGATTGGGGCAAAGAAAATCGCGATAGCTTTTTTTTTTTTTTTTTTTTTCCGGGAGATTTTTTCAAACGGCGGACATTTTTTTTTTAAAACGGGGGGAGCTGTTCTCATCCTGCATCACATCATAGTTTGCTCCTTCCCTCATCCTCAACACACACAAACACACACCACAACACACACACACACCAAAACCAACACAACCACTGCCCTAGTTTCCCCATTTTTTTCTCCTATGAACTAGAAAATGAATCTTTGGGAAAAAAGGGATGGAACTTTTTAATCCACTTTTATTTTTTATCATCCTGGCTAATCAAGTGGGTTCAAGTTTATTTTCCTTTCAACTTGTACAGGTGATTTTTTTTTGAAGAACATACAGGCATATGCCCGCCACACCACTTTGGGGGAAAAAGGTTTTTCACCCCACACGCGCTTCATTTGCCATTTCACACCATTTTGTCCGTTTTTGGGCCTCCTGGCGTACCACATCATCTTCTTTTAACCTTTACCGTGAAGTGGGGGTGCCCACACCGACCACAATCAAAGTGAAATATCTCAAAACTCTTTATGATCGCCTGAATTTAAGGTTCCTCAAGAACCTAAAGTCTTGAGCCAAAAATTATAAGTGTTAAATAGTATACGTAATTGAGTGCACGTTTGAACTAGTGGAACGACGTCAGGGTGGTACACCATACTTTTTAAAGAGTAAAGACTCCTCAATCCCTATCCAGAGCGCACGGGTGTAGTCACACCCAGGCGCGCAGAGAAGGCATTGCAGTCTTCTGTGCGATCCATTTCACGCGGGTCTTGATGGGTGGTAGCTAATTCCCGTGGCACCGTCTGCTCAGCTGACAACACACGCACACAGTGGCAGCAGAGAAGGAAAAGGAGAGAGAGAGAAAGAGCGCATTTCGCTTCCAGCCAACACTGTACCACGGCAGCAGCAGACTATGACGTCAAAATTTCATATTTGTGTTGACACCAAGAACCAAGAAAAGGTAAGGGTTGTTTAACGATTAATATGGTGTGAAAAAATAAATAAATAGATGAATAGATAAAAACGGGTAAAAATAGATGCTACAAAACCCCTGCTATGAAGTGTTCATTCTGTCGTCTGCAACACGATGCTAACGTCATGCAAACCCCGCGAAACGTGTACGTGTAACAGAGCCGTGTATCGAGCACTTATTATCATTGAAAGATTTAGAGTTAGTTTCTACGTGCCTGCTTGATGCTCCTTTGTTATGGTTGATACATCTACATAAGCGGGGAAGAGGGGCTTAGGGGTCAACTACATGTGCACCTGAAATGAAAATGGCCCCCCTCTCATTTTGTACCACCAGAACAGAAATTAATTAGCAATAAATGTGTGCGTATGTGTGTGTGTGTGTTTGTGTGTGCGCGCCAGCACATTTTTGTGTGTGTATACGTTTATACTTGTATGCATGTATTGATATATGTGTGTGTTGGTGTGTGTGTTTTTATTTTGCAGAGTAGCAAATGTAAAAAAAGTTATGTAATAAACAAAAAAATGTGAAGTACTTGGTGGAAAGTTTGCATATATGAGTCGAGCACACACTTGCAACATTGTTGACAATAGATTTTGATGTTTTCTGATATTGGGGTACCTTTGCTTATAATTTGACTCTTCTATTCCAGAGAAACATGCCACGAACCACCATGCCACGACCCAATCTGTTTGTGGCTATCAGCACCAGTCATGGAATCGATCCTGAGAATGACCTCTGTGTGTGTGTTTGCGTGCGTGCGTGCGTGTGTGTGTGTGCGCTTGCGAGTGTGTGTGCGCATGCATGTGTGTGTGAGACAAAGAAAAGACAGACAGACACAGCCAGAGAGAAAGATAGACATACAGACAGAGGCAGAAAGAGAGAGATAATGTTTTATGTGCCAAATGAAAGGCCTGCAGAACAATGGTACACCCAGGCCTTGAACTAAATAAATAGACAGAAAGATGATAAACCATAATTAAATAAAAAAACGGTACAATATAACTTCTAAACACACACGCACACATACACACATGCTGGGGATTCATGTGCACTCATACTCACCGACACATAGATCAAATCAAAACCATATCACATGAAAACATTGTTATTGACGAGATAACAGATGAGCACATGGAAAGCAGACAGAAAGACCATGCACACGTGCAACAAATGTGGGGACTTCATTTGCAAAGAACACATATCTGAAGTGTGTCCAGTGTGCATCCAAGTTGTCTCCAGCAGGAATGATGTGGCCTAAACTTTGATACATCTTCAGGTTTGCACTATGCACTGTGCTCAACGGCTTTCACGAAAAGTGCATTTGGTGGAAAGGATTACATCATTGAAGGCAAAGTCTTAGCCATTTATCTGTCACTCCATCTCTCTCCCCCCACCTCCTTCGAATGAGACTATAAACCGAAGCTCCTTGTATGAACACATTCATCTTCTTTCCTTCGCACTCATTATCACCAGCACAATTTCCTCTCATGTGTGACACAATTTCCTAAAATCTTTTATCATCAGTCATGTATCAGTAGTGTATAAGTTCAATGCATCCACAGGGTATTGTGTTCTGACAATCAGGAACCTATGTGGGCATATAAACAGATATGCGAGTTGGTTTGTGGAACATGCAGTACTTCAGACAGACAGAGAGAGAGAGACAGACAGAGAGAGAGAGAGAGAGAGAGAGAGCATGTATATATGTATGTATGTATAAATGATTTACTGAGTGCACCGCTTGCACTTCAGTGACAAGGGCCTCCATGTCGCTTTGGCAGTCCTTCATGGTGACGTGGTAACCCTGAAACACACCATGGTCGGCCATGTAGTGACACGCATGCAAAAAATGCATACACAGAGCACACCATTCTCAGTCTTATATGTTGCATATGAATGATACAGTCAAAGTTGTGTATGCTCATGAGAGATGTCATTACAGTTGTATATAGACTCAGTCAACAAATACTTATTTCCTTTGCCTTTAAAATTGTCTGCCAATACATACTGTTAAAAAAAAAGTTAACAGCTTTATGCATGTGAAGGGCAACAGTATCATGACAAAATGTCTTATCTCTGCATTACCTGGTCGATGTATTGGGCATCATATGCCCCGGCATCAGGTGGGTTGCCGAAGCGCTTGCGCACGGCCTCCCGCACCTCCTCGGGGTAGACGAGGGTGTGCTTACCCCCCGTGTTGAGTTTTGCAACATACTGAAAAAGAAAAATGCATTCATAAGAAAAAAATGGGACAATGAGAAAGAAACTGTGTTGCAGTATGTGTGACGTGAATGACATATTTACAGGTATGTTCACTTTTTTTTACATATCTTAATGACAATATTGTAACATTTCCTCGGTTGCTTCTTTTTATGCCAATCATCAAATGAATTTCTTGCATTCTTTCACAATGCATGTTTGTCACTTGAAAATGTCATTCTAGTTGAATTTCTGATGTGAGAACCTTGATGCTTCTGCTTTTGTAGCAGGCATAAATGCAAGCTTTGTTCTGGGTCTTTTGTCTGTATGTGAACAGACATGGTTGATCACTACATCATACATGATTTTTTATTCATATCTTTTTTCAATTACTTTGAGTCTTCTTGGCCATGTCGTATTGTTTGTACATAACAAAAATTATTACTGAATAAATGATATGTGAACATTATGAAACTTGTCTATTTTTTCTACATCCCTCTCTCTCTCTGTTTCTCTCTCCCCTCTGTCTGTCTCTCTCTTTGCCTATGTCCTGTCTCTTTCTGCTTCTCTATCTGTCTCTCTCTATCTCTATCTGTCTGTATCTCATTCTCTCTGTGTCTCTGTTTCTGTCTCTCTATCTCCCTTCTGCATCTCCCTCTGTGTGTGTGTGTGTGTGTGTGTGTGTGTGTGTGTGTGTGTGTGTGTGTACCAAAGATGAAAAAAAATGCTTACCTTGAGGCTCCCCCACAGAGCCCTGTACACCTCCTTCCTGCTGCCACCCACATGAAACAGGATGTGGCAAGACCCTGGGGCATAGTATATCTGAAACAAAGGTCAACATTTTCATTCAATCATATTGCTTTTCAAAGCTTACCATATAAATATTTTCAGAAATAGATGCAGTATCAACTTGATAAGCATACTGTTTACCTCATTCATTCTGCCTTCATCTATAGCTAGTTCATGAAATATAACAATACAAAAAGACAAAGCAGTTTTGATTTCATACTGGGGTCAATGGAATCATAGAAAAGCAACTACACTAAAGGCTAAAACACACACACAGAGACGTATGCATGCAATCAAACACACATACACACATACAGATGCACACACACACACACACACACACAGTTCCGACACATGCACATGCAAATATTCACACACACATACACACACACACACAATCACACAGATGCACACACACACACACACCACACACACACACACCACACACACACACACGCACAGATCGACACATACACCTGCAAATATTCACACACACACACACACACCGCTCATGTGTAAACATGCGCTCGTGCGAACACACACTCACGCATGAAGAAAAGCGAAATTAACTTCAGTTGTCAACATATCGAGCGCTTGAATACGGGAATTTTGTGGGTGGTGGGGCATCAATTTTACCCTTCACCGATCAGGTCTGCGGTTACGAAAAGTTCGGGAAACTTTTCGTCGGCATTTTTATAACAATCACGAGACCTCCTAACACATAAGAACAGTCCGTAGAAATTTCATTAGCAATGCTTACGTTTTAACTTTACTGTGACAAAGGAACGTTTCGGTGATTGTACTTACCCCAACACCTCAAAACTTTCCTTCAGCTCCACACACCAAAGCATCAGCTGCAGCCATGTTGTCTGGTAGCACTGGAACCGGTGCTAGCAGCAACTCTCCCTTTCACGGAAAGGCACACCACAGTGTTTAGCACCGGCACAGGCTGGCCCGCATTGCGGGCTGTATAACGAGTCTGGTGTACGCGCACCCACATAGCAAGGATCTTCATATGCCTGAAAAGGCTCTTTGACGAGCATGGGTGTGTGTGCACCCGTGCGATCGTTTCCGTGTAGTCAAAGTCGTGATCCGGTAAAGGTTAAAGAAAGCCATGATTCCTACACTGTACACAACACCTCACAGAATTTCACTTTCAGGAAAGGCTTACACAATGACTGAACATGCCGGAAGATAAGATAAGATAATGTTGCTTATTAGCCCAGCCGACCGCAAAGGGCCATATCAGGGCTGTCACCACGTTAAAATCAACTCACCAGTCATTTTTAAAATTAAAAAAAAAAAAAAAAAAAAAAAAAAAAAAAAAAAATTTCACACATCTTGTTAAATGACATCGTCTACAAACGCACCAGAACTTTGTTAAAAATCTTTCTGCCGTAAAATCTTAAATCAGATAAAAAATGTTAATCTCTCTCAAAAACTCAAGGATCACGTCAGGCGGGACATCCCTGAACAGGATCTTCATGGACTCCGCCGTAAAATGTTTGTGTCTCACATCGTGCAAGTCCCAACACTCTAAAAGTACATGTTTCATTGTGAGTGGCGCATGACATGGAATGCACCACGGAGCTTCTTCACTCTTTAAAAGGTAAGCATGGGTAAAATACGAATGGCCGGTGTGCAGCCGGCACAGAACCGTTTCCTCTTACGACCTCCCGACGTGGATGGGAGGAAGTCCTTAAGGTTTGGACGGATCTGAAAGAGTTTGTTACTCGTCTGTGTGTTCCAATCCTCCTGCCAGAGGTCTCTCACATAATCGTTAATTTTGGGTTTCACGTCTGAGCAGGGGATATATATGTTGGACAGTTTTTCTCTTGTGGCGTCTTGGCTAAACGATCAACCATTTCGTTCCCACCGATGCCAACATGACCAGGAACCCAAGCAAGAGTAATGTTGTAACCGTCCGCTTTCAACGTGCTAAAAAGTTCAAAGAAATGTAAAAGTTCTGGATGCTGAAGGTTGCGGCCAGCTATGGCCTCCAAAGCTGACAGCGAATCCGACAGAACCAGAAAGTCCCCTTCGAAGATTGTGAGATTATCTTCAAAGCCAGTACTAGAGCAGTAAGTTCAGCAGAATAGACAGAAGCATCGAATGGATATGTTCCAACAGTATCTGAGAAGGAGCCCCAGGGCAGTAGGCTGCACAGGCCACTCCATCCTCAGACTTGGAACCGTCAGTGAAAACTTTTGATAGGATGGGAAATTTGGAACAGAGCTCGGCATACAAAGCCTTGTACGCCAGAGAGCTGTGTAGACTCCTTACGGAAAGCTGCGAGATCGAAACGAATCTCTGGTGTGAAAAAGGTCCATGGAGGTTGATCCGGAAACTTGGAAAAATCGGAAACTACTCCAGGTCTATACCTGCATTCCGCACGTGAGGCTGCATACGAAGCCCAAACGGCGGAATACATTTCGGGTTTGTTTCAAACTTACTTTGGAACGGAGGGTCAAAAACACAGTCATAGGCAGGATTCTGCGGTTCTGAGAACAGTCGGATGTAATAATTCAAAGACAGTTTTCAGCCTGCGTTTGGACAGTGAAGGTTCACCTGCCTCTGCGTACAGGCTGTACCACAGGGTGGTGCGGAACGCTCCAAGACAGAGACGAAGCCCTTGATGGTGGATAGGGTCCAAGAGTTTGAGGTAAGATGATCTTGCGGAGCCGTACACAGCACAACCGTAGTCCAGTTTAGAACGGACCAGGGCTCTGTAGAGGTGCAACAAAGTTTCTTATCAGCGCCCCAGTCGGTGTGTGCTACGACCCGCAGAATATTCAGTGCCTTTTGGCAAGCATTTTGAGGTTTTTAATATGGCTGAGAAAGTTAAGTTTTTGTCAAAAATGACTCCCAGAAATTTGGCTTCTTTAACAGCTGGAATGGGAGATTTCCCTACTTGAAGTTCCGGATCTGGAAAAAACTGACGAAATTATGGAAGTGAATACACTGGGTTTTTGTAGCAGAAAAGGTGAAACCGTTTTTCATCCGCCCACCGATGGATTTTATCTACGCAAAGCTGGAGCCTGCGCTGGACACTCGGGTACAGGCTTCCAGTTGCGTAGACAGCAAAATCATCCACAAACAATGAGCAGTCTGAACCTGCTGAACTGATTGAACAATGTTGTTGATCTTAATACTAAAGAGGGCAGGAGATAGTATGCTCCCCCTGGAACACCCAACTCCTGCTCGTGGACATCAAGAGAGTGGTGCAACCCGGACCTGAAACTGTCGTTTCGGGGCCAAAAAATTTTGAATAAAAAGCGGAAGATGACCTCGAAAACCCAGATCGTGGAGATCATGCAGTATCCCCGACTTCCAGGTGGTATCGTAGGCCTTCTCCAAGTCAAAGAAAATTGCCACTGCATGCTGTCTGTTTAAAAAAGCGTTCCTAAGTGTAGATTCCAGACGAATCAAATGGTCAACTGTACTACGATGTTTGCGGAAACCACACTGTTCTTTCGCCAAAAGGCCATCGTTTCGAGTTTCCACATGAGCCTAGCATTGACCATTTTTTTCCATCAATTTACAGACACAGCTGGTCAAAGCTATGGGACGGTAGTTAGTTGGATTAGAAAGATCTTTTCCAGGTTTGGGGATGGGAATAATGAGGGCTTTCCGCCAAGAGGGTGGAAAGCAACCTGTAGTCCACACGTGGTTGTATACCTGTAACAGGATGTTCAGACCTTCCTGCGGAAGATGTTTCAATAGTTGATAATGTATGTCATCTATACCTGGAGAGGAATCGCTGCAAGAGAGTAAGGCAGATTTCAGCTCGTTTAATGTAAAAGGAAGATTGTAGTCTTCCATGTTGTCGGATGAAAAGTTGCAGGGAGATTTTTCTTTTTTGGGCTTTGTGTTTGACAAAAGTGACTGATTTATTAGAAGAGGAGGAATTCTTTTCAATGTTGAAGCAAGCAGATTAGCAACTGCTTTCTTTTCTGTTATTAAAGAATCCGAAAACTTGAGATGGTTCACAGTGGGACAGGTGTTCTTCCCTTTGATTTTCTTAATGATGTTCCACACTTTTTTCTTAGAAGTTTTTGATGTCAGCCTGGAGCAGAAGCTTCTCCAGGACCGACGTTTACTGATTTTAAAAGTGTGTCTTGATTTAGCACGGAGTTTCTGATGGCTCGAGCGTTGGGACCCGAAGGTCGTTGGTATATCCTGACGCTGAGCCCGTTTTCTAACTTTGGAAATTTGTGTGGCATTCTGAATCGAACCAGGGTGTTTTTGGCATTTGAAGTTTATCGAAGCACACTGGAATACAGGCCTTAGCACATTAATCATAGTGTTAGTCAGTGATTCAGCTGGGTCAGGACTCTGAAAAAAATCAGTGTCCTGGAACTCCTTAGAAACAGTGGCTGCAAATAGATCCCAGTTTGCTTTTTTATAATTGAGATGTTGAGAGACAGAGACGTGTTCAGTTAATACAGGTTGTAGAAGGACAGGGAAATGGTCACTTCCGTGCAGATCGTCATGGACAGACCACTCATAGTCCAGGACCACGAGGGTCACAAACCGACAAATCTAAACACGAAAGTGAACCTGTGGAAGAGTGAAGGTAAGTTGCAGATCCGTCGTTCAGACAACACAAATCCAAATCCGACAGGATATCCTCAATCAGCAGACCTCTGGATGACGTACCAGCACTACCCCAAAGAGGGTTGTGACCGTTAAAGTCACCCAACAGCAAAAAAGGTCGAGGGAGTTCCTCTATCAGACTGACAAGGTCCTGACGACAAACCGGGACAGAAGGAGGTAAATAAAGAGAAACAGATTGTCACAGTCTTGTGGAGAGTGACTCTCGCAGCAACAGCTTGAAGGGAGGTAGACAGAGCGACAGGACTATACAGTAGAGTTTTGTGTATGAGAAGGGCAACACCGCCCGACCATCCCAACGTGGATGGTTGTGCAGGATTTGAAAGAATATTAAAGCCAGAAAGAGTAAAGGTCTTCTGGCTTTGAATTTGAGTTTCCTGAACAGCCACGACGGAAGGTTTATTAGATTGGCACAAAAGCTGCAGCTCCTCAAGTTGGAATTTAGTCCACGATATTCCAATGGAATATTGTAGTAATCCATGGTGCAGAGGCGAAAAGGAGAGAGATCAGGTCATCTCCTCTCTCAACGTCTGGTGCTAAAGGTGTAAATTTATTTGAGGTTTGTACTGGACTGTGTTGGTCTTCAGACCTGCTGCAGACTTGCCAACAGGTGAAGAAGGAGGTCTGGATTTGGAGACGGTGGAGGTTTCTTCCTTATCTCCACCATCTCCACACTGGGTTGAACTCCCTTGCCCGCACGGGCACTGGACAGAGGAGTTCGAGGGGAATTGCTGGTTTTTTAATCTGCCCAGCAGCAGATGTTGTAGACTGCTGGGCAGTCTGAGGGGTGGCGGATTTTTTGCCTCCACCAGGGGCAGTCACTTTGGTTGGGAAGGTGGTGGACTTGCTACCACCAGAACTGACAGATCGTACTTGCAATTTTTCGAAAACGTAAAGTTATCAGTCTGACAGCAGACTGACCGAGTTGAAACTGTAGGAACTTCTTTACGGCCGAAGCATATGAAGAAGCTGTCGGCGACTGACTGCCCACAACCTGCTTGCGGGCTTCGAAAAAGGAGATCTTCTTTTCAGTTTTGATTCTTTGAATAGCGGATTCCTGAATCCAAAGAGGGCAGTTTCGTGAAGAGGAGGGATGGTTGCCACCGCAGTTAGCACAATGTGCCGGATCTTGACACGGCCCATCATGGGTTGCCTTGCAGCAAACACCGCATACCTCTTCCCTGAACAGCGGTCCCTGACATGGCCAAACTTCTGGCACCTGAAGCACCTCAACGGGACGGAACATATAACTGAACATGAACATTCAAGTAACCAACTTTGATGACCGGAGGCAGCACAGGTTGCAGAAGGTCAGAAAGAGGGTGTTGGTGGCCACTCTCTCTGAACCTTTCTTTACTGTCACCCTGCGCACCTCCGTCACACCCTGGATGCCAGCTCCGTCTTAATTTCTGCCTCTGATACACCAGATAAATCCCTGCAGCGAATCACGCCTTTTGATGAGTTTAACTGTTTGTGGGGAGTTACCCTGATCTCCCTGTCCACAAGTTTTCTTTGCCTTCAGCAGCTGTTCAGATTGTTTTGGTGATTTACACTGAATAAGAAATAACCATTCCTCAACCTCTGAATGGACCGAGGGTCACCTGCTAAAGCTTGAAAGCCCTTCTGTATGGCAAAAGGGCTCAGAGCTGAAAGGGGTCTTTCCTGCTCCGTCCCTTCCATCACGAGCCAGGAAGCCCAGAATCCTGTCCTCTGTCGTACCTCCATATCGGAATCACTATCTGAATCAAAATTCCCTGAAATAGGGGATGCAGCCTTTCCCCTTTTTTGGGGGATTGTTTTTGAAAAAGCCATGATGTATTTTATTTTATTTCATCTCTCCCTTACACACACCACCTTGGAGTCCAACTAAGGGCCAGGGCCAAGAAACCAATGTCTTGACCCCTTCCAGGCTTCGGGAGAGACATACGACAAACAGAAGCAACTAACCCCATCCCCCCTGATCATGCTCAACTCCCGGGGACAGAGAGCTGAGCACTGCAGGGTTCACATGGCCAGCAGGGGAACTGCTTGTCTTGACCCAGCCCCAAGAAGGGGAGCCGATTAGTACACCCGGGCCAAAGTGTACTCCCTGTCTAGGAGAGGTCCGAGCCAAAGTGATGTGTTGAGAGCACAGGCCTCCTCAAGCACTGGCCCTCTCAATCACCAGGACCTCATTCCCCTCCGACACAGGTCGCACCGCACGGCAAACACGGCGGATCTTAAGGAGACCACAGAGAGAAAAGGAGTGTGAAAAAGAAGACTTAAGGGGAGACGAAGATAGAAAAGGCCAAATAAGCGAGGCAGAAAACAAGAAAAGAGAAAGCGGGTTACTCTTAGTCAGATCCTCACCCTAGCCTATCTGACATGGGAAGCCCTACCAGGGGCATCAACTCCTTACCACGTTACGCTTAGGCCAAACAGCATCTGCACCTCTCAGGCCTAGAAGCAGTATGAAAAAAACAGCCTATCTTCAAGTATTGATGCCCCCGCCAGCAGAGCCTAAGGGATCACTGGACCACGCAAACCCTCCGACCACGACAAGGTCGTAACCCCCCGGAGGGAACATGCCGGAAACCCACTTATTTCTTCTGTTAAGAGATAGAAAACTCAAATCAGACGCATATTTGAAACTGATAGCATTTGGATGAGGGAGGGGAATGGTAGGTGGAAAGGAGAGGGGAAGGGCTTACTTAGAAAGCAATGAGGGGAGGAGGGGCACTGCTTTTTATTGTTTTATTTTCAAATTTGTTTTTGTTTGGGGACTTAAATTGACGCAAGTGCCATCAAGACTAAAAATCAACTTGACCAAATTAAATCGTCATAATGAACTAGTGCAAAATAAGTTCTACTGAAATGGAGACAGTAGTTTTCCAAACCTGTTTCATCAGCTGCTGTCTGCTCCTGTCCTCATCTGTACTTGTCATGGATTCATAGCTGACGGTATCACATCGCCATCACCATGACGTCTGTTGTGCTTCTGTCCCACATCACTCATGAGGCTTGCTTGACAGCATCATTCTTGATGACATCACTGCTATTGAATT
>JAFLJL010005466.1:0-13961 GCA_018398815.1 Conus ventricosus
AAACAAAAAACAGAAATTAGGGAAGTAAACACTGGTTTGTACAGAAAAGGTGAAACCGTTTTCATCGCCCACTGATGATTTTATCTACGCAAAGCTGGAGGCCTGCGCTGGACACTCGGGTACAGGCTTCCAGTGCGTAGACAGCAAAATCAATCCACAAACAATGAGCAGTCTGAACCCTGCTGAACTGATTTCACAATGTTGTTGATTTTAATACAAAGAGGGCAGGAGACAGTATGCTCCCCTGGGGAACACCCAACTCCTGCTCGTGGACATCAGAGAGAGTGGTGCCACCCGGACCTGAAACGTGCGTTCTGCCAAAAAATTTTGAATAAAAAGAGGAAGATGACCTCGAAAACCCAGATCGTGGAGATCATGAAGTATCCCCGACTTCCAGGTGGTATCGTAGGCCTTCTCCAAGTCAAAGAAAATTGCCACTGCATGCTGTCTGTTTAAAAAAGCGTTCCTAAGTGTAGATTCCAGACGAATCAAATGGTCAACTGTACTACGATGTTTGCGGAAACCACACTGTTCTTTCGCCAAAAGGCCATCGGTTTCGAGTTTCCACATGAGCCTAGCATTGACCATTTTCTCCATCAGTTTACAGACACAGCTGGTCAAAGCTATTGGACGGTAGTTAGATGGATTAGAAAGATCTTTTCCAGGTTTGGGGATGGGAATAATGAGGGCTTCCGCCAAGAGGGTGGAAAGCAACCTGTAGTCCACACGTGTTGTATACCTGTAACAGGATGTTCAGATAAGATAAGATAATGTTGCTTATAGCCCCACCGACCGCAGAGGGCCACATCAGGGCTGTCACCCACGTTAAAATCAACTCACCAGTCATTTAAAAAAAAAAAAAAAAAAAAAAAAAAAAAAAAAAAAACCTTTCACACATCTCGTTAAATGACATCGTCTACAAACGCACCAGAAACTTTGTTAAAAATCCTTCTTCCGTAAAATCTCAAATCAGATGAAAAATGTTAATCTCTCTCAAAAACCCAAGGATCACGTCAGGCGGGACATCCCTGAACAGGATCTCATGGACTCCGCTGTAAAATGTTTGTGTCTCACATCGTGCAAGTCCCAACACTCTAAAAGAACATGTTTCATTGTGAGTGGTGCATGACATGAATGCACCACGGAGCTTCCTCACTCTTTAAAAGGTAAGAATGGGTAAAATACGAATGGCCGGTGTGCAGCCGGCACAGAACCGTTTCCTCTTTACGACCACCCGACGTAGATGGGAGGAAGTCTTTAAGGTTTGGATGGATCTGAAAGAGTTTGTTATTCGTCTGTGTGTTCCAATCCTCCTGCCAGAGGTCTCTCACATAATCGTTAATTTTGGGTTTCACATCTGAGCAGGGGATATACGTGTTGGACAGTTTCTCTCTTGTGGCGTTCTTGGCTAAACGATCAACCATTTCGTTCCCGCCGATGCCAACATGGCCAGGAACCCAAGCAAGAGTAATGTTGTAACCGTCCGCCTTCAACTTGCTAAAAAGTTCAAAAAAAAGTAAAAGTTCTGGATGCTGAAGGTTGCGGCCAGCTATGGCCTCCAAAGCTGACAGCGAATCCGACAGAACCAGAAAGTCCCTCCTCGAAGAATGGGAGATTAACTTCAAAGCCAGTACTAGAGCAGTAAGTTCAGCAGAATAGACAGAAGCATCTGAATGTATATGTTCCAACAATATCTGAGAAGGAGCCCCAGGGCAGTAGGCTGCACAGGCCACTCCATCCTCAGACTTGGAACCGTCAGTGAAAACTTTTTGATAGGATGGGAATTTGGAACAGAGCTCGGCATACAAAGCCTTGTACGCCAGAGAGCTGGTAGACTCCTTACGGAAAGCTGCGAGATCAAAACGAATCTCTGGTGTGAAAAAGGTCCATGGAGGTAGATAAGATAAGATAATGTTTGCTTATAGCCCAGCCGACCGCAGAGGGCCACATCAGGCTGTCACCACGTTAAAATCAACTCACCAGTCATTTAAAAAAAAAAAAAAAAAAAAAAAAAAAAAAAAAAAAAAAAAAACTTTCACACATCTCGGTAAATGACATCGTCTACAAACGAACCAGAAACTTTGTATAAAAATCCTTCTTCCGTAAAATCTCAAATCAGATGAAAAATGTTAATTTCTCTCAAAAACCCAAGGATCACGTCAGGCGGGACATCCCTGAACAGGATCTTCATGGACTCCGCTGTAAAATGTTTGTGTCTCACATCGTGCAAGTCCCAACACTCTAGAAGAACATGTTTCATTGTGAGTGGTGCATGACATGGAATGCACCACGGAGCTTCTTCACTCTTTAAAAGGTAAGAATGGGTAAAATACGAATGGCCGTGTGCAGCCGGCACAGAACCGTTTCCTCTTTACGACCACCCGACGTAGATGGGAGGAAGTCTTTAAGGTTTGGACGGATCTGAAAGAGTTTGTTATTCGTCTGTGTGTTCCAATCCTCCTGCCAGAGGTCTCTCACATAATCGTTAATTTTGGGTTTCACATCTGAGCAGGGGATACAAGTGTTGGACAGTTTCTCTCTTGTGGCGTTCTTGGCTAAACGATCAACCATTTCGTTCCCGCCGATGCCAACATGGCCAGGAACCCAAGCAAGAGTAATGTTGTAACATCCGCCTTCAACTTGCTAAAAAGTTCAAAAAAAAGTAAAAGTTCTGGATGCTGAAGGTTGCGGCCAGCTATGGCCTCCAAAGCTGACAGCGAATCCGACAGAACCAGAAAGTCCCTCCTCGAAGAATGGGAGATTATCTTCAAAGCCAGTACTAGAGCATAAGTTTCAGCAGAATAGACAGAAGCATCTGAATGTATATGTTCCAACAATATCTGAGAAGGAGCCCCAGGGCAGTAGGCTGCACAGGCCACTCCATCCTCAGACTGGAACCGTCAGTGAAAACTTTTTGATAGGATGGGAATTTGGAACAGAGCTCGGCATACAAAGCCTTGTACGCCAGAGAGCTGGTAGACTCCTTACGGAAAGCTGCGAGATCAAAACGAATCTCTGGTGTGAAAAAGGTCCATGGAGGTTGATCCGGAAACTTGGAAAAATCGGAAACTACTCCCAGTCTATACCTGCATTCCGCACGTGAGGCTGCATACGAAGCCCAAACGGCGGAATACATTTCGGGTTTGTTTCAAACTTACTTTGGAACGGAGGGTCAAAAACACAGTCATAGGCAGGATTCTGCGGTTCTGAGAACAGTCGGATGTAATAATTCAAAGACAGTTTCAGCCTGCGATTGGACAGTGAAGGTTCACCTGCCTCTGCGTACAGGCTGTACACAGGGGTGGTGCGGAACGCTCCAAGACAGAGACGAAGCCCTTGATGGTGGATAGGGTCCAAGAGTTTGAGGTAAGATGATCTTGCGGAGCCGTACACAGCACAACCGTAGTCCAGTTTCGAACGGACCAGGGCTCTGTAGAGGTGCAACAAAGTTTTCTTATCAGCGCCCCAGTCGTGTGTGCTACGACCCGCAGAATATTCAGTGCCTTTTGGCAAGCAGTTTTGAGGTTTTTAATATGGCTGAGAAAGTTAAGTTTTTGGTCAAAAATGACTCCCAGAAATTTGGCCTCTTTAACAGCTGGAATGGAGATTTCCCTACTTGAAGTTCCGGATCTGGAAAAAACTGACGGAAATTATGGGAAATGAATACACTGGTTTTTGTAGCAGAAAAGGTGAAACCGTTTTCATCCGCCCACACGATGGATTTTATCTACGCAAAGCTGGAGCCTGCGCTGGACACTCGGTACAGGCTTCCAGTTGCGTAGACAGCAAAATCATCCACAAACAATGAGCAGTCTGAACCCTGCTGAACTGATTTAACAATGTTGTTGATTTTAATACTAAAGAGGCAGGAGACAGGATGCTCCCCTGTGGAACACCCAACTCCTGCTCGTGGACAACAGAGAGAGTGGTGCCAACCCGGACCTGAAACTGTCGTTCTGCCAAAAATTTTGAATAAAATGAGGAAGATGACCTCGAAAACCCAGATCGTGGAGATCATGAAGTATCCCCGACTTCCAGGTGGTATCGTAGGCCTTCTCCAAGTCAAAGAAAATTGCCACTGCATGCTGTCTGTTAAAAAAGCGTTCCTAAGTGTCGATTCCAGACGAATCAAATGGTCAACTGTACTACGATGTTGCGGAAACCACACTGTTCTTTCGCCAAAAGGCCATCGGTTTCGAGTTTCCACATGAGCCTAGCATTGACCATTTTTCCATCAATTTACAGACACAGCTGTCAAAGCTATGGGACGGTAGTTAGATGGATTAGAAAGATCTTTTCCAGGTTTGGGGATGGGAATAATGAGGGCTTTCCGCCAAGAGGGTGGAAAGCAACCTGTAGTCCACACGTGGTTGTATACCTGTAACAGGATGTTCAGACCTTCTTGCGGAAGAAAGTTTCAATAGTTGATAATGAATGTCATCTATACCTGGAGAGGAATCGCTGCAAGAGAGTAAGGCAGATTTCAGTTCGTTTAATGTGAAAGGAAGATTGTAGTCTTCCATGTTGTCGGATGAAAAGTTGCAGGGTGATTTTTCTTTTAGGGCTTTGTTTTTGACAAAAGTGACTGATTTATTAGAAGAGGAGGAATTCTTTTCAATGGTTGAAGCAAGCAGATTAGCAACTGCTTTCTTCTCTGTTATTAAAGAATCCGAAAACTTGAGATGGTTCACAGTGGGACAGGTGTTCTTCCCTTTGATTTTCTTAATGATGTTCCACACTTTTTTCTTAGAAGTTTTTTGATGTCAGCCTGGAGCAGAAGCCTTCTCCAGGACCGACGTTTACTGATTTTAAAAGTGTGTCTTGATTTAGCACGGAGTTTCTGATGGGCTCGAGCGTTGGACCCGAAGGTCGTTGGTATACCTGACGCTGAGCCCGTTTTCTAACTTTGGAAATTTTGTTGGCATTCTGAATCGAACCAGGTTGTTTTTGGCATTTGAAGTTTATCGGGAAAACACTGGAATACAGGCCTTACACATTTAAATCATAGTGTTTAGTCAGTGATTCAGCTGGGTCAGGACTCTGAAAAAAATCAGTGTCCTGGAACTCCTTAGAAACAGTGGCTGCAAATAGATCCCAGTTTGCTTCTTATAATTGAGATGCTGAGAGACAGAGACGTGTTCAGTTATTACAGGTTGTAGAAGGACAGGGAAATGGTCACTTCCGTGCAGATCGTCAGGACAGACCACTCATAGTCCAGGACCAGCGAGGGTCACAAACCGACAAATCCAACACAAAGTGAACCTGAGGAAGAGTGGAGATAAGTTGCAGATCCGTCATTCAGACAACCAAATCCAAGTCTGAAAGGACATCCTCAATTAGCAGACCTCTGGGTGACGTACCGCACTACCCCAAGAGGATTGTGACCGTTAAAGTCACCCAACAGCAAAAAAGGTCGAGGAGTTCTTCTATCAGACTGACAAGGTCCTGACGACAAACCGGACAGAAGGTGAGAGATAAAGAGAACAGATTGTCACAGTCTTGTGGAGAGTGACTCTCGCAGCTACAGCCTGAAGGGAGGTAGACGAGTGACAGGACTATACAACAAAGTTTGTGTAGGAGAAGGCAACACCGCCCGACAGTCCCAACGTGGATGGTTGTGCAGGTATTCGAAAGAATATTAAAGCCAGAAAGAGTAAAGGTCTTCTGGCTTTGAATTTGAGTTTTCTTGAAGAGCCACGACAAGAAGGTTTTAGAGACTGACACAGAAGCTGCAGCTCCTCGAAGTTGAATTTAGACCACGGATATCCAATGGAATATTGTATTATCCATGGTGCAGAGGGCGAAAAGGAGAGAGATCAGTCATCTCCTCCTCAACATCTGCTGCTAAAGCTGTAAATTTGTTGCTTAATTTCACTGGACTATCTGCAGACCTGCTGGCAGACTTGCCAACAGGCGAAGAAGGTCTGGATTTGGGAGATGGTGGAGTTTCTTCTTCATCTCCACCATCTCCACACTGGGTTCTTGAACTCCTTGCCCGCACGGGCACTGGACATGGGAGTTCGAGGTGCGGGTGCTGGTTTTTTCATCTGCCCAGCAGCAGATGTTGTAGACTGCTGGGCAGTCTGAGGGGTGGCGGATTTTTTGCCTCCACCAGGGGCAGTCTTTTTGGTTGGAAGGTGTGGACTTGCTACCACCAGAACTGACAGATCTTACTTGCAAAAGTCTTCGAGAACATGAATTCATCAGTCTGGCAGCAGACTGACCGAGTAGGAACTATGGGAGCTTTCTTGACAGCCGAAGCATAGGAAGAAGCTGTCGGCGTCCTGACTGCCCACAACCTGTTTCCGGGCTTCAAAAAATGAGATCTTCTTTTCCGTTTTAACTCGTTGTATAGCAATCTTGAATCCAAAGGGGACAGTTTCGTGAAGAGGAGGGATGGTCGCCACCGCAGTTAGCACATGTGCCGGATCATGACACGGCCATCATGGGTTTGCCTTGCAGCAAATACCACATACCTCCTGCCCAGAACAGCGGTCCCTGACATTGCCAAACCTCTGGCACCTGAAGCACCTCAATGGGGACGGCACATATAGCTGCACATGAACGTTTAGGTAACCAACTTATAATATAATGCTGCTTATAGCCCAGCCGACCGCAAAGGGCCATATCAGGGCTGTCACCACGTTAAAATCAACTCACCCATCATGAAAAAAAAAGAAAAAAAAAAAAAAAAACACCTTTCATACATCTCGTTAAATGACATCGTCTAGAAACGCACCAGAAACTTTGTTAAAAATCTTTCTTCCGTAAAATCTTAAATCAGATGAAAAATGTTAATCTCTCTCAAAAACTCAAGGATCACATCAGGCGGACATCCCTGAACAGGATCTTCATGGACTCCGCTGTAAAATGTTTGTGTCTCACATCGTGCAAGTCCCAACACTCTAAAAGAACATGTTTCATTGTGAGTGGCGCATGACATGGAATGCACCACGGAGCTTCTTCACTCTTTAAAAGGTAAGCATGGGTAAAATACGAATGGCCGGTGTGCAGCCGCACAGAACCGTTTCCTCTTTACGACCTCCCGACGTGGATGGGAGGAATTCCTTAAGGTTTGGACGGATCTGAAAAGTTTGTTACTCGTCTGTGTGTTCCAATCCTCCTGCCAGAGGTCTCTCACATAATCGTTAATTTTGGTTTCACATCTGAGCAGGGGATATAAGTGTTGGACAGTTTCTCTCTTGTGCGTTCTTGGCTAAACGATCAACCATTTCGTTCCCGCCAATGCCAACATGACCAGGAACCCAAGCAAGAGTAATGTTGTAACCGTCCGCCTTCAACTTGCTAAAAAGTTCCAAAAAAAGTAAAAGTTCTGGATGCTGAAGGTTGCGGCCAGCTATGGCCTCCAAAGCTGACAGCGAATCCGACAGAACCAGAAAGTCCCTCTTTGAAGAACGTGAGATTATCTTCAAAGCCAAACCAGAGCAGTAAGTTCAGCAGAATAGACAGAAGCATCGAATGGATATGTTCCAACAGTATCTGAGAAGGAGCCCCAGGCAGTAGGCTGCACAGGCCACTCCATCTTCAGACTTGGAACCGTCAGTGAAAACTTTTTGATAGGATGGGAATTTGGAACAGAGCTCAGCATACAAAGCCTTGTACGCCAGAGAGCTGGTAGACTCTTTGCGAAAAGCTGCAAGATCAAAACGAATCTCTGGCGTGAAGAAGGTCCACGGTGGTTGATACCGGAAACTTGGAAAAATCAGATACTACACCTAGGTCTAGACCTGCATTCCGCACGTGAGGCTGCATACGAAGACCAAACGGCGGAATACAGTTAGGGTTGGTTTCGAATTTGTTTTGAACTGAGGGTCAAAGACACAGTCATAGGCAGGATTCTGCGGTTCTGAGAACAGTCTGATATAATAATTTAGAGACATTTTCAGCCTGCGGTTGGACAGTGAGGGTTCACCTGCCTCTGCGTACAGGCTGTACACAGGGGTGGTGCGGAATGCTCCAAGACAGAGACGAAGCCCTTGATGGTGGATAGGGTCCAAAAGTTTGAGGTAAGAGGGTCTTGCAGAGCCGTACACAGCACAACCATAATCCAATTTGGAACGGACCAAGGCTCTGTAGAGGTGCAGCAAAGTTTTCTTATCAGCGCCCCAGTCGGTGTGTGCTACGACCCGCAGAATATTCAGAGCTTTCTGGCAAGAATTTTGAGGTTTTTGATGTGGCTGAGAAAGTTGAGTTTTTGGTCAAAAATAACTCCCAGGAATTTGGCTTCTTTTACAACTGGAATGGTGGACTGTCTAGACGAATTTCAGGATCATCAAAGAATCGACGAAAATTGTGGAAATGAATTGACTGAGTCTTGGTGCGGGAGAAGGTAAACCCGTTTTCCTCGGCCCACTGTTGGATTCTGTTGACGCAAAGTTGGAGTCGACGCTGTACACTGTAGTAAGAAGCTCCAACTGCATACAGCGCAAAGTCATCAACAAAGAGAGAAGACTCAGTGCCCAGTCTTACCGATTGGACAATGTCATTTATTTTAATGCTGAAAAGGGCGGGAGAAAGGATGCTCCCCTGAGGAACACCCAACTCCTGCCCATGATGTCAGAGAGTGTGGTGCCAACACGCACCTGGAACTGTCGATCGGCTAAAAGTTTTGAATGAACAGAGGCAGGTGACCCCGAAAACCAAGTCTGTGCAGGTCCATGAGGACTCCTGTTTTCCACGTAGTGTCGTACGCCTTTTCGAGGTCGAAAAAGATAGCGACCACATGTTGCTTGTTAAGAAAGGCATTGCGGATGGTGGTTTCCAGACGGATTAAAATGGTCAACCGTCGAGTGGTGCTTCCGGAAACCGCACTGTTCACTGGCCAAAAGACCATCGGTTTCCAGCTTCCACATCAGACGGGAGTTTGACCATCTTTTCCATCAGCTTACAGAGGCAGCTGGTCAGAGCGATTGGGCGGTAGTTGGAAGGGTTGGTAAGGTCCTTTCCACGCTTTGGAATGGGAATGATCAGGGCTTTCCGCCAGGAGGGCGGAAAGGACCCTGTGGTCCAGATATGGTTATAGACTTGGAAAGAGTCTGGAGACAGCTTTCTGGAAAATGTTTCACAACCTGATAATGAATGTCATCCAGACCAGGGGCAGAATCAGTGCAGGTTTGTAAAGCTAATTTGAGTTCAACGATTGAAAAAGGAAGATTATAGGTTTCAGAGTTGTCTGATGTGAAATTGTATGAAGATTTCTCTCTAATCTCTTTGTTTCTAAAAAAGACTGCAGATTTATTTGAAGATGAGGAGTTCTGTTGGATGGTGGAGGCCAACAGATTGGCAACAGCTTGTTTGTCAGTGATCAGAGCATCAGCAAGTTTCAAGTGATGAATGAGGGGTTGGTGTTCTTCCCTTTGATTTTTCTAATGATGTTCCACACTTTTTTCTTGGAAGTTTTAGATGTCAGCCTGGAGCAGAAGTTTCTCCAGGACCGACGTTTTACTGATTTTGAAAGTGTGTCTCGATTTCGCACGGAGTTTCTGATGGGCTCTAGCGTTGGGACCCGAAGGTCGTTGGTATACCCGACGCTGAGCCCGTTTGCGAACTTTTGAAATTTGTTGGCAGTCTGAATTGAACCAGGGTGTTTTTGCATTTGGAGTTTGTCAGAAGACACTGGAATACAGGTTTTAGCACAGTTGATCACAGTGTTAGTCAGAGATTCTGCTGGGTCTGGACTCTGAAGAAAATCAGTGTCTTGGAATTCTTTTGAAATAGTGGTTGAAAATAGATCCCAGTTTGCTTTCTTATAATTGAGATGTTGAGAGACAGATACGTGTTCAGTTATTATGGGTTGTAGAAGGACAGGGAAATGGTCACTTCCGTGCAGATTGTCATGACAGACCACTCATAGTCCAGGACTAGCGAGGGTCACAAATCGACAAATCTAAACACGAAAGTGAACCTGTGGAAGAGTGGAGGTAAGTTGGAGCTCCATCGTTCAACAACACAAATCAAATTCAGAAAGGACATCCTCAAGAAGCAGACCTCTGGATGATGAACTGACACTACCCCAAAGAGGATTGTGACCGTTAAAGTCACCCAACAGCAAAAAAGGTCGAGGAAGTTCTCGATCAGACTGACAAGGTCCTGACGACAAACCGGACAGAAGGTGGCAGATACAGTGAGCAGATTGTGACAGTCTTGTGGAGAGTGACTCTCGCAGCTACAGCCTGAAGGGAGGTAGTCAGAGCGACAGGACTAAACAGCAAAGTTTTATGTAAAAGAAGGGCAACACCACCAGACAGTCCCAATGTGGATGGTTGAGCAGGTTTGGATAGAACATTAAAGCCAGAAAAAGTGAAGGTCTTCTGGCTTTGAATTTGTGTTTCCTGAAGAGCCACGACGGAAGGTTTCCTAGTTTGACACAGAAGCTGCAGCTCCTCAAAATTTGAATTTAGGCCACGGATATTCCAATGGATTATTTTACTATCCATGGTGCAGAGGACGAATAAAAATCTTGTAACTATTCACCAGCAAGTTCCTTTCATTCCATGTCAACATCTCCTAGATCTGAGAGAGCTGCAAATTTGTTGGTGTTTCTCTCCGCTTTTTTCTCTCGATCTGTTAAAATATTAGGTGCTTTCTTTTTAGGCGGCGATTTTGTCTTAACTCCAACACCACCAGCTCCCTTGTTGACAGCTGCAGGGTGCCCTTTGGAGATTTTGAGGGGGTGGTCTTGTCTTGTATTTCAATAACTTCTACTTTCTGCCGCCCTGAAGGGCCTGTTGATCTTTTGCCCCCTAATGTTTGGGGGCAGGAGTAGGTTTTGAAGACCGAGTCGTATCTGAAGGCGATGACTGCTGGAGCTCGTCGCGTGCAGTATTTCTGCCTGAGGCTACAGACTGGGTTCCTGGCTCTCTCTCGGCAAACGAGGATTCGACCGTCTGCACGCCGATGCTGACTGTCGTTGGCTTCCGTACTGCGGCTGCAAACGAGAGCCCAGCAGTCGGTTGACTTTTCATTACAATCTTTTTTCGCCTCAAAAAACGGGATTCTCTGTTCAGTCTTTATTCTCTGAATTTCCTTTTCCTTCAACCAGTTTGGGCAGGTCTTTGATGACGATGGTGCTTGCCTCCACAGTTGGCACAGAGTGGTGGACTGTCACACACACCCTGGTGGACTGGCTGGCAGCAGGTACCACACACCTCTTCTTCGTGCATCTGTCTCTCACATGGCCGAACCTCTGGCACTTGAAGCAGCGTAGAGGGGACGGGATGTAGAGCGACACTGAGACTCTCAGGTAGCCCACCGTGATCGACTCCGGTAGAGAGGTAGAGCAAAAGGTCAAGAAGAGGGTGTCAGTTGGGACTCTGTCATTGCCTTTGCGTACAAGCACACGATGAACGTGGGTCACTCCTTGCGATGCCAGTTCAGACTTGATTTCTGCCTCCGACACTCCTCTCAGATCTCTGCACCGGATTACTCCCCTGGAAGAGTTCAAAGTTTTGTGCGAGACACCCTGATCGTCGATCAATCAACGTCGTCGACTTAAGAAGCTTTTCAGAGTGCATCTTGGAAGGGCACTCAACCAGAAGTGACCCGTTCCTCAGTCTTTTGACACTCTTTGGTTTGCCGCTGAGACCATTGATTCCTTTCGCGATCGCAAAAGGACTCAGGCCCGACAGAGGTCTATCTTCATCCGCTCCCTCAACAATCAGCCAACTGGGCCAGAAGCCTGAAGGTTTCTTGTCTCACGTACAGAGTCCGTATCTGTGTCCGTTTCCGAATCTCGCCTGTATCTTTTTTTTGTTTTAGTTGCCATGTTGTATTCATTAAAATTCGTCTCCCTTGATTCCCACCCACCACCGAGTCCCAACAAGGGGGATGCCCATTTTATACGGAATCCCAGTATATCAGGGCACCAGGATTTCAAAAGAGATATACACAGGTCTGAAAGCGTCCCTGCCACAGAAGCTCCCAAACCCGTTTGACCCAAGCCGCCGCCTTCTAGCCTGAGCTAGGGCATGCACGCGACCAGCCGCTTGATCGAAGTGGGCCACTTCAACCACCTGTCTAGAGGAAGTCCAGGCCAAAGAGGTGTGTTGACTTGATGAACCGCAGTCACATCAGCGGTCTCAACCTCCAGGATCCTATTCTCCCCCATCACAGGACGCACCGCACGGCAAACACGGTGGGCCTCAAGAAGACCACAGAGAGAAAAGGAGTGTGGAACAGAAGGCTTGAAGGGGAGACGAGGAAAGAAAAAGATCCGTTAAGAAAGGCAGAAGACAGAATAGGAAAAAGGTGGGTTACTATTTGTCTGGGCCCTCACTCCTAACCTTTCTGACATGGGAGACCCTACCAGGGGCATCAATTCCTACCACGTAATGCTTGGCCAGTCAGCAACTTGGCTATACAGGCCTAGCAGTGTTCACAACAACTAACCATCTAGCTGAGTTTTGATGCCCCCGTCAGCAAGCCTAAAAGATCACAGAACCACGCAAGCCCTCCGACCACGGCAAGGTTGCAACCCCGGAGGGAGGTAACCAACTTTGATGACCGGAGGCAGCACAGGGCTGCAGAAGGTCAGAAAGAGGGTGTTGGTGGCCACTCTCTCTGAACCCTTCCTGACCGTCACCCTGCGCACCTCCGTCACACCCTGGGACGCCAGCTCCGTTTTTATTTCTGCCTCTGAAACACCCGTTAGATCTCTGCATCGAATCACACCTTTGGATGAATTTAATTGTTTGTGGGGAGTTACCCTGATCTCCCTGTCCACAAGTTTTGTTGCTTTCTGCAGCTGTTCAGATTGTTTTTGCGATTTGCTTTGAATGAGAAATGAGCCATTCCTCAACCTCTTGATGGACCGAGGGTCGCCTGCTATTCCTTGAAAACCCTTTTGAATGGCAAACGGGCTCAGAGCTGAAAGGGGTCTTTCCTGCTCCGTCCCCTCCATCACGAGCCAGGAAGCCCAAAAACCTGTCTTCTGTCGAACTTCGGTATCAGAGTCACTATCTGTTTGACAATCCCCTGAAATAGGGGATGCTGCCTTCCTCTTCCTTTTGGGGGGGTAGTTTTTTGAAAAAGCCATGTGTATTTTATTATATTTCATCCCTCCCTTACCCACCCACCTTGGAGTCCAACTAAGGGGCCAGGGCCAAGACTCACTGTCTTGACCCCTTCCAGGCTTCAGGAGAGATATACAACAGACAAAAACCTACCAACCCTATCCCCCCTGATCATGCCCAACTCCCGGGAACAGAGAGCTGAGCACTACAGGGGTTATCTTGGCCAGCCGGAGAAATGCCTGTTTTGACCCAGCCCCAAGAAGGGGAGCCGATTAGTACACCCGGGCCAAGGTGTACTCCCTGTCTAGGAGAGGTCCGAGCCAAAGTGATGTGTTGAGAGCGCTGGCCCTCTCAATCACCAGGATCTCATCCCCCTCCGACACAGGTCGCACCGCACGGCAAACGCGGCGGATCTTAAGGAGACCACAGAGAGAAAAGGAGTGTGTAAAAGAAGACTTGAAGGGGAGACGAAGATAGAAAAGGGCCAAATAAGGAAGGCAGAAAACAAGAAGACAGAATAGGAAAAAGGTGGGTTACTATTTGTCTGGGCCCTCACTCCTAACCTTTCTGACATGGGAGACCCTACCAGGGGCATCAATTCCTACCACGTAATGCTTGGCCAGTCAGCAACTTGGCTATACAGGCCTAGAAGCGTTCATAACAACTAACCATCTAGCTGAGTATTGATGCCCCCGTCAGCAAAGCCTAAAAGATCACTGGACCACGCAAGCCCTCCGACCACGGCAAGGTTGCAACCCCCGGAGGGCCATGGAGGTTGATCCGGAAACTTGGAAAAATCGGAAACTACTCCCAGGTCTATACCTGCATTCCGCACGTGAGGCTGCATACGAAGACCAAACGGCGGAATACATTTCGGGTTTGTTCAAACTTACTTTGGAACGAGGTAAAACACGTCATAGGCAGGATCTG